>PVKH010004852.1:0-22816 GCA_004027955.1 Chaetophractus vellerosus | reverse complement strand
CCAACAATTTAGGCTGCCAAAGTTTCATGGCTGTTGGAAGCAGACTTTTAAGTCATACAATGTATGCTACTAGTTGTAGGGCAGCAAGCACTGTGATCTTCAGCATGTTTGAATCATTTCTCCATTTCCCTAAGTTGTGTTAAAGCTGAGGAATCTTGAGTTTAGGGAACTCAAATCTTTTAAATTGGGATGTAAGTAAACTTTGGCAGCTAAAGTAGTAATAATATTTATTATAACGGACTGAAAACAAATCTGATCTTTGCATGGATATAGACCACTATCTCCATCTAAATATTCTTGAAATAATTCTCTGGAATGAAGGCTGCCCGTGCCTCTGCTTGCAAGACTTGCAGAAAATTGAGATTCATGTTGAATTGTCTTCCAACAACATGCTGCATTTGTTTTGGGTAATATCTAGGTATGGGATCACTTTTTTTTCCCCACTTTATAGAAAACTGCCAAACTGTATTCAAAAGTGAATTTATAGCTCCATACTCTATTAATAATGTATGAGAAACCAAGGAGCTATGTATCTGACTGAATACTTGATATTGTAAATCATTTTAATTTTAGTCATGTTAGTGTGTGTGAATTTGTTTCTCCATTGTGGTTTTAATTTGCACTCTGAAAACTAATGAGTCTGAGCAATTTTTCATGTGCTTATTGGCCATTCTTATATTTTCTGAGAAGTTTCTGTTTGAAACTTTTGCCCATTTTTGTTTGTTTTTCATAACTTTATTTCAAATAAAAATATAAAATAACAGAAAAAGGCATCTCAACAAGTTATAAAAGCATTACTCCTAAAAAGTTCTGTCCAGGCACTTTTATCTCATCTAATTCCAACTACTAACTCAATTGTTCCTCTGTTGTTCAGAAAGATACACAAATGAGCAGAGATTAGTTAAGTGACAGTCAAGGTCTTATTAATGAAAAGATTCTTAATCATATTCATATCTCACAAACCAAACCACAAACTCTTTTTTGACCTTTAGCATTAATATAGTACCAACTTTGTTTTTGCTACAAAATCATTACAATGTTCTTAACTATAGTCTATAAACTATAAATCTTTTGCACATTTTAAATTGGATGTTTATCTTAATACTGAGGTATAGGAGTTCTTATGTATGCTAGATACCAATTATTTGTCACATATATTTTTGTGAATATTTTTCCAAATCTGTGACTTCCTATTCATTTTGTTAATCATTTCTTTTGATGAAGAGCAGATTTTAATTTTGATGGAATCCCTATTATTAACTTTTTCATAATATGTGCTTTCGTTTCCTCTCTAAAAATGAATTTGCTCATCCTAAGTTTGAAAAGATATCTCCCATTATTTATTTTAGAAGTTTTGCAGTTTTAGCTTTTATGTTTTGATTCTTGATCCACATCAAATTAATTTTTGCTTATGTTATAGAATAGGAGATGAATTTAAATTTTTATTCATATGGCTATCAGTAGTTACGGCACCATTTATTGAAAAAGGTTTTCTTACTCCCCTTGTTTTCTTTGATGTCCTAGTTGAAAATCACTTGAAAATGTGTATTTCGGATATTCTATTGTTTCTTTGATCTGGTCATCTATTGCTTCACCAATGCCACAATGCCTTGAACAATATAACTTTATAATAAATTTTACAGTCAGGTCATGTATGTCTTTCAGTACTTTTTTTTTTTTTTCAAGAAAGTTTTGGATACTCTAAATTCTTTACATTTGCATATCAATACACTTGTCATTTTTTACAAAAAGAAGAAGTAGGGACTGCATTGAATTAATAAATCAATTTAAGTTGAATATATATCTTGACAATATTAAGCCATCAATTCATGAAAATGGTATATACTTCCAGTTATTCTTCTTTAATTTATCTCAACAATCTTTTATGAGTTTCAGTGTAGAGGCCTTTCAATATTTCATTAAATTTGTTCCGAAATACTCTATTTTGAGATGTTATTGTAAACATTTTCTTATAATAAAATTTATAGAGGTATAATTTACATGTAACAAATTGGATCAATTCGTTATTCATTTGGCAGTTGTGTACAACCATACAGACTATGAAGATAGAACATTTCCTTTCTCCTTCCTCTCCAAAACTTCCTCATACTCCTTTATAGTCATTCCTTGGCCTTCCCAGGCAACCATTGATTTTTCATATTTTGGTTTGCATTTCCTTGACATTAAATGGAATTATACAGTATGTCTCTGGTTTATTTCACACTGCCTAATGTTTGAGATCCAACAATATCTTTGCATGCATCACTACTCCATTTATTTCATTAGAGATGTATGGGTTTTACACATATTGCATTGAATCTATTCCTAAGTATTGCATATTTTTGTATGCTATTGTAAATGGAATAGTATTTTTTAAATTTCTAATTGTTTATTGTTTGCATGTAAAAATACTTTTTACTTTTTGTATATTAACCTTGTGTACTCTGACCTTTCCAGATTCAGTAATTAATTCTAGGATCTTTTTGTAGATTCCTCACATTTGTCTACATAGATATTCACGCTGTTTTTTAATAAATTGTTTTTCACTTCTTCATTTCAATCTGTTTGCATTTTAATTTTCTTGCTTTATTCAGTGTGTATGTTTTCCAGAATGTTGAATAGAAATAGTTAGGGTGCACTTATTTATTTTCTTTCCTATCTTAAGGGGAAAATATTCAGTCATTCCCCATTAAATATTACAATAGCTGTGGGTTTTTCTTGATGCCACTTTTCAAGTTGAGGAAGTTCCAAACTCTTCCTAGTTTGCTGAGAGAATTTTTTTTTATCATGATTGGATGTTAAAGTTTACAAAATGCTATTTCTGTAGCTGTGCAGATGACCAAATATCCTTTTGTTTGATTTGTTCTTTGTACCCTGTTCCTTCTTTTCAGTCTTCTTTGGCGTTAAAATTTTTATATATTCTATTTAATTCCACTATTGGCTTTCTAGTTATTTTGCTGCAGTTACTTTCAGCGATTGCTCTAGGGATTGCAATATGCATCTTTAACCTATCCCAGTTTTCTTAGAGTTGCATTGAATTGCATCTGGTGAAATATGGGATCCTTGCAATGTTATATTTCCATTTACTACTTCCATTCTTAGTGCTGTATTTGATACAGATTGCCTCTATTTGCATTTATATATATTATAAACCTGCTGATGGACTTTAAAATGCTTTGCTTTACACATTTCTGTGTATTTTAGATAAATTAAGAGAACACAAATACACGCACACATACACACACATAAAATCTATACACCATTTAGGGGATCTTCATTCTTTCCTGTGTATCTGATTTGTTATCTAGAGTCATTTCCCTTTAACCTGAAGAACTTTCTTTACTACTTCTTATAAGGCAAGTCTGCTGGTGACAAATTTAGTTTCTGCTTATCTGAAACTGCCTTTATTTGGCCTTAATTTTTGAGTGAAGTTTTGCTGCATGTAGAGTTCTTAGTAAAAAGCCTTTTTCTTTTAACAGTTTATATATATTCTTCCAATTTCTCTGGCCTCTATAGTTTGTTATGAAAAGACAGCCATTCATTGAATTATTTCTCTAAATGTAATGCAAATTGAATTGTTATTGCCTGAATGCAATGTGTCTTCTTTTTTTTCCCCCTGCTTTCAATTCTTTTCTCTTTATTTTTGGCTTCATCAGTTTGACTCTGATGTTCCTAGGAATGATTTTCTGTTTATCTTTCTTGAGGTTTATTTTGCTAATTGGTTTTCAAGTTAATAGTTTCCAAAAAAAATTGAAAGGCTTTCCACCATGATTGCTTCAAATACATTTTTTTTGTCCTCCCTCTTTCTTCTCCTTTTTCTCTGGGACTTTAATTTCATGTATATTGTACTTCTTGACATTGTACCAGAGGTTTTAATCTTAATCTCTGTTTTTTTTCACTTCAATTTTTTTTCTCTGCTTTGGGGATGGTATTATTATTTTTGCTCTATCTTACATTTTACTGATTTTCTTTTCTTTCATCTTTAATCTGACATTTAGTCAATTTTTTCCCCTTTTAATTCAGGTATTGACCTGCCCAGTTCTAGAATTTCCATTTGGATTTGGGTTTTGTTTTAGAGTTCTCTGTAGAGATACTCTATCTCTTTACCCATTCAGCCAGTTTTCCTTTAACACTTTGAACATGTTTTTCTGTATTTCTTTGAACATTTTCGTAATATATTTTGTTGAAGTCTTTGCTAATTTCAACATCTCAGTCCACTCAGGGTTACTTCTATTGACTTTACTTTTTCCTGGTTATGGGTTTTACTTTCTTGTTTCTTGGTATGTTTAGTACACTTGGACATTGTAGTTAATATATCGAACTGATTCTGGAGTCTTCCAAAAATTGTTAGTATTTTTAATTAGAAGTTAATTTTAATGGACTCAAAATGCAAATTTTGTCTCCCCATGATATGACATGCTTTTATTGCTGCTTTGTAATTATGGTTTCCTGTTACTCCATTTTAAGCCTGTCCTTCTAGAGGTGTCCCTGTGCCTGTGTAATTTGGCAGTCAACCAAGGATTTGGGCAGAGGTTGTCCTTAGATTTTGAGGTGCCCCCTGTCTGCTGTTTCCTTGTGTCTAGGCATTCCACCTTTATCTTCAGCTGCTCTGCTAACCTCACAGACTGTACTCTCTTCAGTCCAGCCACTTGAGCTGTGCATGACTGGAAAAGGCATTCAGTTAAAGCAGCAGCAAACTATCAGATCTAACCTGTAAAATTTCTATTGATAATTTAAGGATGGATTCCTCTTTGATCTCTGCATATTCTTTCACTGACCCTCCTGGGGTCTCTTCTATGTATGAATAGTTTAGCTATCACCTAGAGATTTAATCAGTTTATGATAAGATTATGTGTCTCATGCCTATGGTTCATTTATTGACAGATATTGCTCTTTAAATTTCCAGTTGTTTTTCTAGCCCTGTATTCTGATCTCTGCCACCTCGAACCAGTAAAGTTGTGATATTCTACAGTTGACTTCTGCTGCTGTTTTTGTGGAATTTGGGAAGTATGCTCATGCCTCAAATACACAGACTCATAGTTATATATCTTCCAGTTGCAGCTTTTGAGAGTAAGTTTGCCTTTGTTTCTGTCTCATTTTGGATTCTTTCCGGTGTCTTCATCTAGGTTTGTGTGTGTGTGTGTGTGTGTGTTAATACTTTATCCAGTGGTTATCTTTGTAATCTGTAAGAGAGCTTCATTCCATTGCCATTGTAAGTTTCCCAATGGTATTTACTTTTATTTTTCTCCAATTGTTTATTGCTATTTTTTAAAAATGTAATTGATATTTGTATATTTAATTTGTATTGTACTGGAATATTATAATATTGTATTATTTCTAATAGTGCTATTTTAGCTAGTTTAGGATTTTCTGTATACATGATCCTGTCATCTGTGAATAAAAACACTTTTATTTCTTCTTTCCAAACATTTAACATATGGTTTCCTTTATTTTTCTTTTTGCATAAGCTAGAACATAAAGTGCAATGCCAAATAGAAGTGGAGAGACTGGACATACCTTGTTCCTTATCTCAGAGGGATAAAATTCATGATTTTACCACAAAGTATGATATTAGCTGTAAATATTTTTAAATATTCCTTTTATCAAGTTGAGGAAATTTCCATTTTTTCCTAGTTTGCTGAGAGTTTTTTTTTTATCATGAATGAATCTTACTTTTGTCAAATGCTTTTTCCACATCTGCTGAAATAATCATATGATTTTCCTCTTTAATTTCTTAATGTGGTAAATAATTTTGATTGACTTTTGAATGTGAATCCAACCTTGTATTATTGAGATAAACCCCACTTTGTTCGTTTATCCTTTAAATATATTGATATAATTTATTTGCTAGCATTCTTTTAAGGAATTTTGCATTTATTTTCAAGAGGGATGTTGAGCTATAATTTTGTTTTCTTTGTAATAACTTCACTGCTTCTGATATTAATGTTATGCTGGCCTCACGACATGAATTTCTCTCTTCCTTTGTTTTCTAAAAGAATTTGTGTTCTATTGTTATTATTTTTTCCTGAAATATTTGAGAAAATCTATTAGTGAAGCAATTTTCTCCTGGAGTTTTCCTTGTGGCAAGTTTTGAAATTCAGGATTAGTTTTGTTTTTTTTTTTAAACAGATACAAATAATTTGAATACTCTATTTCCTCTTGTGCAATTTTGGAAAGGTCTTTCTTTCCAAAGGATTTTCTCTTTGAGCTAAGTTGTTAATTTCTGCTATTACCTTATCTTCACAGTCTGTCATTACCTTTCTAATGCCTTTATAATCTTTGGCAAAGGCTCATTTTTCATTCCTGATTATTTGTGTTGTCTCTCTTGGTCAGTCTTGCTATGAATTTATCAATTTCATTAATGTTTTCAACAAGCCAACTTTTGACTTTGTTGATGCTCTATTGCTTTTCCATTGTTACATTTTATATTTCATTAACTTCTGATTTTATTTTTATTATTTTCTTTCTTCTCACTTTGGGTATAATTTTCTTTCCTTTTTATATCTTCTTAAGATGGAAGCATACAGCATGGATTTTATACTTTTTCCCTTTTGTATTATAGGCATATATAGATATAATTTTTCTAGAGTCCCTTTTATTATATCACACACATTTTGATATGTGTTTTTTAAAATTATCTTTTCATTCAAACCATGTTCTAATTTCCTTTATAATTTCTTCTTTGACCATAGGTCATTTACTTAAGTAATTTACAAATACATAAGGATTTTTTTATATATGTTGTTTTTTAATTTCTAGTTTAATATTACTCGGTCAGAGAACATATTCTGTATCATTTCAATACTTTTACATTTATTGACACTGGTTTTATGATTCAGCCTATGATCTGCTCTATCTTGTTTGACAATCAGCTCATCAAAAGATTTCTTAAGGGGCCGGCTGTAGCCCAGTGGATAGGGCGCCGGTTCACCACATGGTAGGCCCCGGGTTCGGTTCCCGAGGGCCTCTCCTAGTGGGCAGGCCGCCTTGAGAGGGCAAGCTGCCGTGGGCGGGGCAGAGCCGCCATGGGCAGGGCAAAGCCACCACGGGCAGGGCAAGTTGCCCGTGAACAGAGCAGAGCTGCCCACGAGCAGAGCAGAGCCGCCCACGAGTGGGGCAAGCCGCCTGCGTGGTAAGCTGACTCAGCACATCACCGCAACGGGGGGAGACAAAGCAGACACAGAAGAATGCAAAAATGAACACAGCAAGAACAAGCAGAAAGGGGGGGATATGCAACAACAACAAAAAAAGATTTCTTAAGCTTTATATCATATTTTTAATTTTTTAACATTTCCACTAGACTCTTTTTTTACAATTTTAATCTCTCCAATGACATCCCCCATCTTTGCGAAGTAGCATAGTGGACCCCCAAGATGCCCTTAATCTAATGCCTAGAATTGGTGAATGTTATGTTATGTGGCAAGGGGCATTTAATGTTGTAGATGGGATTAAGGTGGCTAACCACCTGACCCTGATGTGGAGAACATTTGAGATTTTCCAGGTAGACCCAATGTAGTCACAAGTGATTGTAACTCAGAGAGGGAGGCAGGAGAGTCAGAGTTGGAGAATTGAAGATACTATGATGCTGGCTTTGAAGATGGAGGAAGAGCCCATGAACCAAGGAATGCAGGAAATTTCCAGAAGCTACAAAAGGTAAGGAGATAGATTCTCCCCTAGAACCTTCAGAAGGAGCACATTACTGCTGGCATTATGAGTTTGGCCCGGTGAAATCCATTTCTGACTTCTATATTCCAGAACTGTAAGATAATATACTTTTATTGTTTTAAACCACTATATTTGTGGAAATTTGTTAGAGTAGCAATAGGAAACTAACACACCATCTGTCCACACAGGTTACTCACATTTCTCCATTAACTCCTTTAAAATGTTCTTCACTTATGGTAAGTTTTATATTTGGGTCATCTCTGCATCTTTTTTAGTGACTGTCTCTTACTGATGATCACCATTTATTCTTGCTTCTTTGTGTGTCACATATATTTTGACTGAATGACAGACATTGTGAGTAAAATAACAGTAAAGACTGCGTAAAAAATACTTATCCTAGAAAATAGTACTGTTATGGCATAAAAGAAATTGTTTTTGGTGCCTTGTCATACTGCCTGGCTTAGTCATAAGTTTGCCTTTTGAATGACCACCCCAGCCAACCTGCCGTGGACATAACCTCAATTGGCAAGGCTGCACCTCTTTATGGTTTAGGATGATAAGAACCACCTCTAGTTTCTCTGAATGGCCTCTGCCACTTCTCTGAAAGACTCCTGCTATTTCTGCCCTTTTGCATGGCATAATTTACTAGCAGGGCAAGTACTTCCATGGGGCTTGGATGATAAGAACCTGCCATCAGCCTCTCCAAAGGGTCCTTGCCCCTTCTACTTTTTATGCGTATAGTCCAGTATTCATGGGAAAATCCTAACCCTCCCTTCTGGGCACAAGAGCCCAGGACCCACATGTTCTCTGCTTCCCCCTTACCACCTTCCATAGACCCTAGCAGGAGCCTAGGTTAGGTAAGTCTGGGGCTTCTCCACTGTCCTTATTTTCCACTCTGCACTCAAAGGACTTTGATCTAACAAAGCTGTCCTTTCATGCATTCAAGGCTGTCTGGCTAGCTGTGTCTGTTCCTATCACCTGTAGAACTTCTACATAACATCCAAAACAAGCACCTCTTCTTCTCTCATGTTGTCAAAGTGAATTTGAGTTGAACTTTTTATTATTTTCAATAGCTTCTATTCACCACAGCTTCAAATTGTTTGAAGGCTGGATCGGAACCCTCCTGTTGGCAGACACTGGAATCTGAGTACCTGGATGTTTTGTCTCAGTTCTCTTGCCCTAGCCTCTGCCTTCAGCAGACCTCATGAAATTGTACTGAAGCAGGGTTCAAGGAGCAGGTTAGCTCAGTGGTTGAGCACCTGTTCCGCAAGTGTACAAGGTCCCGGGTTAAATCCCTAGTACCTCCTGAAGAAAAAAAAAGGCAGTGTGGAGCGCTCTCCAAGGTTTTGTCACCTTCACATGGCCATGGGAACAATTACTTTGTACTTAGTGTAAAGCCCTGTGGGCCAATAGGGTTCTTTCAGTAACTTGCACTACCCTCAGACTTCAGCAGGCCCCACAAGACAGAATCTTGGGTGGGGAAGGTATTTCTCACAGCTTTGCTGCTCTTTCTCTGGCAATAGACAACCTCTGCCACCTACTCAGTACATACAATGCCCAGAGCACCAGAGGTTCTATCTTAGCTCTCTTGCTCTGTCCTTAGTCTATTAAAGACCACTCAATGGAACCATATGGAAAAGATTTGACAAGTGGGTACAGACTCCTTTTTGGGATTTCTGGTCATTCTAAAACATCACAGTAGCCACATTTGGATGTTTGAAAGCTTTTAAAGTTCATCTGTGTCTGTGATTGCTCTTTTTTCTTCTTGCTGTTCTGCCAAGGATGAAATTCATATGTATCTCTTCTTGCCTAGGAGAGTTTGCTTGCTTTCTGCATTTTGGATCATTAGTTTGCTTGTGATCTCAGCTCTCAAGTAACTTTAAATAATAAAGCTATGATTTTTGTTGGTCATCGGCTTTTTCTCATTTTTATGGTGAGAGTGATGTTCTCATATGACTTTCTATGTCCAAAAGCAGAAGGGTATATTTAAATTTTCACTTATATATTTGATCATATTTTCCAATCAGTATCTATAGTTTATCAGCATCTATAGCTACCATAAAACCCATAAGACTTTTAGAATGATTTTACATCTCTTCTCTGTTCATCATTACCACCTCCCATGATTTCTGAAAACACTGGAAAATTTCTATGCCTCCACCTTTTTAGGAATCACTGCTTCACAATTTCCTGAAGCTTTGTAGACAAATTGTCAACCACTATTTGGGTTTTACTATGACTTGTACTGATTTCCTTGTTCTACAATCTTGCATATTTTATTTCCCTTCATTTTAGATCCAATGTTTATTAAGGAATACTTTCAAACATCTTTTATGTAGTAAATATTCTTAAAGTATGTTTATTTCGATCCTTTTAATATAATTATGACTATATGGAATTTTAGATTTGTAATTACTTTCTTAAGAGGACTTTATAATATAATCGAAGACCAAAAAACAAACAACATTAACAAATCACATATAGAGAACATGTTTATGCTAGAGATTTTTTCTAGGAAAATTCTAATAAATATTGAGACTCTCATGCTATTTTTACCATTTACATTTAACATAATTGTATATTTTCAATAACTATTTACTGAAGGCTTTCTATGTGCCTGACACATTGCATAGCACTGAAAATTCAAGGTGAAGAGATGATAGCTGCCTATAATTTGTTTGGAAATAAATGAATGATTAAAATAAAGAGTTACAAAGTCTTTCAATAGAGGGAAATTGAAGATTTGGTACTAACAAGTAAAAGATATACCAAAACCAGATGAGTCCATCTTTCCAAGGCGGTGACTACTAACTGAGTCTTGATATAAATAATATAAATCAAAGAAGACAGAACCTTTATTTCAGGAAGTGGGAGCTGTTAAGTTCAAAGACCTGGAAGCTAAAGAAACATATAATATGTTCTGGTAAGTGCAAGAACGACATTTCATGTAGTACATGTCATATACTCTAGGGCATAGTTTCAGAAGGAATTTCAGACTCAGATGTCTTTGGAGGCTCAATCATTGTAAAATGGTCAAATCATATATACATATATATGACTGTGACAAACATAAGAAGACATTCCCTGCCACAAGTACTTCAAAGGAATTCTTTTAAAATACTGAAATAGCTAAAAGCAACAAAAACATGAAGACACATCTGTAGGCCAAATTTGGCAATAGGCCATGAATTTGCAGTTCCTGGAATAGACAGTAAAAATTGTGAAATAGCATGTCAGAATCTTGTGGCTTAACAATGTGACTGTGCGCCAAAAATTAAACTTCTCTGACCCTTAGTGTCCTCATCAAAAGTCACTTCCAGCTCTAGTATTCTGTTCTAAAGATGAAATTATAAAAATACAAAAAACCTAAGCCTGAAGTGACATTATGCTGTTCAGGCTACAAATAGCCACTAAAAAACAATGAATGTGAGGATTGAAACCCAAAGCACATTCACCTTCTTAAAGTCAACTGCATCATTTTCCATAACATTGTATGGCATGTATTTAATTTTACCTGGTATCATACTATTTGGGGCCTTAGTCCCTCCTGACAAAATATAAGCCTCATAAGGCCAGAAACTGTGATTTTTCATCCTATGTCCCACAGCAGGACATCAATGTCTCACCAAGTAGTAGGTGATCACAAGTCAAAGTTATATTTAAATTTTAAAGAGAGAAAAATTGTGACATTTGAAGTCAAAATTTCATACCTCTTTAATTAATCTTGGGAAAATACAGTTTTAGAAAACAATCTCTTAGCAAAGCCAAACCATAACAAAGGAAAATAACAAGCAAACAAACAAAAGAGTAGGAACTGGTTTAGCTTCCTCCTGTAGTACTAGATCAAGGATCTTGATTGGAAAGAAAGGACTTTCCTTTAATGTAAAGGATGTTGGCAATTTCTGTCTCATGGGTTCAAGTTATGATATAATGCAACACTTTTCTCTAAATTATGTTATTTTTCCCACTGCAAGAGTCCTAATTTAATACAAGTATAATACTCTTTCTTCAAGCACAGCTATTCCCTGGGTACTTTTAGTTTCTCTTTTTCTGTGCTCCCATAAAGCCTTGTTCATGCCATCATTATAGCACTAGTTATGTAAGATTGTGATTAGCTCTTCACACATCTGTCTCTGCCCCAAGACTAGGAACTCCTCTAGGACAGAAATACCATCTATCTTATTCATCTTCATGAATAAGATTGTAGGTAATTGATATATAGTTGGTGTAATTGGTAATACTAAAAAAAATGGGTGTGAAATTTTCTTATCGGGTCAAATTGCAGATTGTGTTACTGTGGGGCTCTGAATTTATGGACGCAACAGGAGTCATTGCTTCTGTGGTTAAGGCAGAGATCTGCTCGAACAATAAGGTAATTTATCAATTTTTACTGGTGAATAGGATTTTTGAGTACCAGGCAAGAAAATAGTCTTTAAAGATTCATCGGTAAGAAAGCAAAAGCCTTTCTAAATTTCTTCAGTTTTCATTAATACATGGCTAAGCTAGAGTTCACTTAACGATTAGGCAAAGGTAGAAGAATCCTTCTACCTTAAGAGGTCCCGCGGGACAACTGTCCCACGCAGCCCTTCCCAAATCCCTGACCCATGAAATCAGCAACAAAATGAGATGGTATTGTTTTATTTTTTTTTAACACCACTAAATTTTGGGGTAATTTGTTATGTTTAAAGAGTAACTGTACTTAATCATGATCTTTTCTTAATATATGGTTGGAATTAACTAGATGATATTTTATTTAGGAGCTTTTCAACCATGTTTGTAAGTGAAATAAAAGTATAATTTTCTGTTCTTTATTTGTCTTAATCTTGAAGTATTTCTTGGATTTGTTTTTCTTCTTATTTGTACACTCTGTTTTTATGAGGCAAGACTTTTGCATTGGTTTTACAATTGCTGTGTCATGATTTACCATAAATTTAGCAGCTTAAAGTTCTTCAGCTTTTATCCATCTAATCACATGTCTAATTGTGATCTTTATTTTAATAATTTTATTTTTCCTAACTTATACTGCCTTTTGTTTCTATTTTTAATTTTTCTTTCTTGTTTCATATTGTTAATTTATTTCCTCATATCCTGAGGTAAAATTATTATACTTATTTTAAATTTTCAGTCAGTCTATTCTAATGTTTCTTCTTCAGACAACATATGTTATCCAGTTTATTACATATTATAAAGCCACAGTGGTCAAAAGCATGGTCAAGCAGGCTAGATAGGGAATCAATAGACGTATCTGGAACCTGGCAGAAAAATTGCCACCATTAACACGTGTTCTTCAATACCCCCAAGATGGTTGCTGGAAGACCCTCATGAGATTCTCCTATTTAGAATGAGATTTCCTCCGGAAGCCAGGAGAAGCCCCCGATATTCTCCAGGGGCCTTATCATTGGGTCCTCCTGGGGGGTTGATGGGTGGGGTAATCAATCAAATCCAGCAAATAGCTGGAACTCCTCCCATGTTATTAGGAAAGGGGCGGAATAATTAATGGTTCAAAAAGCAAGCACAAAGGACTTTTGCTCTCTTTCTCTTGCCGTTTGACTCCTATTCTGGCCTTCTGCACCCTGCTCTCACTGATTTTCCCCTGCCATTATGGCCACACAAGTAAAGCCTGGGCATTTATAATCTATAATAGGCAATTGCAGTCTGTAAATCAGCCCTTTTTATCATTCTTCAGCCCCTTCCTGTCTCTGGGACCCATGAGTTATTTTTTCCCATTTCTCTTCCCTCCCTACCTTAATAAATTACTGGCCTAATCAACGTGGCATGCTCTTGAAATTCATTTCTTGCAGTTTAGCCTAGGGCCTAGACAAAATCTGGATACAATGGTATTGGCACAAGGGTAGACATATTGACCATTGGAATCTAGTTGAGAGTTCAGAAATAGACTCTCACATCTATGGCCAATTAGTTTTTGACAGAGCTGCCAAGTCCGCTCAATTTGGAAAAAATAGTCTCTTCAAAAATGGTGCTGGGATAATTGGATATCTATATGCAAAAGAATGAGAGAGGACCTTTATCTCACACAATATTTAAAAATTAACTCAAAATGGATCAAAGACCTAAATATAAGAACCAGGACTATAAAACTCACAGAAGAAAATGTAGGGAAGCATCTTCAGGATCGAGTGTTAGGAAATGGTTTCTTAAACTTTACACCCAAATCACAAGCTACAAAAGAAAAAAATAGGTAAATGGGACCTTTTCATTAAAAAATTAAATAGTTTTGTGCATCAAAAGACTTTGCCATGAAAGTGAAAAGTCAACCTACTCAATGGGAAAAAATATTTGGAAACCACATATCTGGTAAGGGTTTACTATCCAGAATATATAAAGAATTCCTACAACTCAACAATAAAAAGACTCAATTTAAAAATCAGCAAAATACTTGAATGGACATATTTTCCAAAGAGGAAATACAAATGCTAAAAAGCATATGAAAATATGTTCAACATCACAGCTATTAGGGAAATGCAAATCAAAATCACAATGTGGTATCATTTCACATCTGCTAGAATGGCTACTATTAAATATACAGAAAACTCCAAGTGTTGGAGAGGATGTGGAGAGATAAGAACACTCATTCATTGCTGGTGAGAATGTAAAATTGTGCTGCTGCTGTGGAAGACAGTTTGGAAGTTTTTCAGGAAGCTAAGTATAGAATTACCATATAACCCATCTATCCTGCTGCTAGTTATATACCCAGAAGAATTGAAAGTACAGGCTGGAACAGATATTTGCACACTGATATTCATAGAGGCATTATTCACAATTGCCAATATATGGAAGCAACCCAAGTATGCAATAACCAATGAATGGATAATCAAAATGTGGTATTGGTATATACATAGAATGGAATATTATTCAGTTGTGAAAAAGGAATGAAGTCCTGATGCATGTGATGACATGGATGAACCTTGAGGACATTAGGCTCAATGAAATAAACCAGACCCAAAAGGACAAAAATTGTTTGATCTCACTGATATGAACTAATTATAATAAATACATAGTTAGAATCTAGAATATAGATAGATAACTAGTGGATAGATTGGGATTCGAGAATGAGGAGTTCATGTTTAATTTATACAGAATTTCTATTTAGGTTGATTTTAAAGGTTTGGAAATAGATGGTAGCACATTATTGTGAGTGTATTTAGCACCCCTGAATTATATAGGTGAATGTGATTTAAAGGAGAAACTTTAGGTCATATAAATTACAAGAATGAAAATTAAAAGATAAAGCATAGGACTGTATAACACAGTGAACTCTATTATAGACAATGGATTCTAGTTCATTGTGCAAAAATGTTCTTTCATGAAGTATAAGAAAATGTTTGATACTAATACAAGGTGTTAATAATAGGGTAGTATATGGAAAAAATACACCTAATATAACCTAAGGATGATAGTAATATTTTGATAATTTTTCAATTGTAACAAAGGTAACTAATGATAAAACAAAATAGTACAATTACAAAAACGTGCTATCATTGATTTTAACAAATGTTCCACACCGATGCAAGGTGCTGATGGTGGGGGCAGTGCACAGGAATTCTAGGTTTTATGTATGATTGGTCTGTAAACCAACAGCTTCTCTAATAATTTTTTTAAAAGAGACATTGTATTTCTATCATCTCCATTTCTTTCTTGTGAGTGGGCACCTCGCTGTAGCCTCCAAATTCTGACTGATAGAAAAATTTTTCAATCACAATCTTTCTTCTGCTAAAATCCATATAAGTAAGGTGCTCTAAAACTATGCCTTTCCTCTCTTCTTTTTTGGTGCCTGCTTCATTTTGAGCACATGCCAAGATTAAATAAATTAAAATAACCTTTAAACCTTAACCATTTTTTTCTAATAAAGTTTAATATAATTCTTAACATTCCCCCCCAAATCTCTGTTTGCTTCAAATACATTGACTCCTAATCCAGAAAAAAGACTATTAAGTAAGAAAATTTATAGTATTGTGTTTATAGATACTTAACCAGACATGTGCAAGTGTTTTTCAGTTCAGACGAAATACATTATTATTTACCATAGATACCTACTTTAAACTTGTAAATTTAATTCTGAAAAAAAAAAAAAGACAAGATATTATGGCAAATGCAGTCACAAAGTCATTTATAGAAACTGAAGTTCACATGCTAGAAAAGTATATTCATTTAAAATGAGAATAGTTGTAGATTTTTCCTCTTTAAAAACATTTAAATGAGTCATACAAGAAAAGCAAACATAATGTGATGCAAATAAGCTTTCATTGGTATGATCTGTAGAAGTGGACACTATACTGTAATTATCTAAAATTGCCTCAATTCACCATTTTACTTCATAAGTGGGACACAGTCTCTATGTTCTAATTTCTTGAATTAGTACTATCTTGTTAGGTTATTGAGAAAATACTATACTCAATAGCCTTATACATTGGCAACAGAAATACAGCAATGTGTCTCCTCCCTGTAGGCCCTAGGACTCCATCGTTGGCCAATATCAAAGATACCTAAAAGGCCTTATCTGGACATAGAAGGTTTAATTAGCTTCATAACGTTGTTAAGCTAAACTCTCCTGACAGTTGTGTAAGAAATGATCTTAAGAATTACTTTATGTATTAGTCAGCCTATGTAGCTGTTTTAGTTTCCTAGCTGCTAAAACAAAAACCGTATAGTGGGTTGGCTTAACAACAGGAATTTATTGGCTCATAGTTTCAGAGGCTAGAAGGCTTGCTTCCTCCCAGGGTCAATATCTTCTGGCTGGCTGGCTACTTTGGAATTCTTGGCTTTTCTGTAACATGGCGATGCATACGGTGGTGTCTTTTGCTTTCTCTTCTAGTTCCATTGATTTCCAGCTCCTCGCTGCTCCTTCCGTTTAAAGCCTTCGGTAATAGGATTAAGGTCCATCCTTATTCAGTTAGGCCACACCTTAACTGAAATAACCTCATCAAAATGTTTTATTTGCAATAGATTCAGACCCACAAGAATGGATTATGATTAAAGACATGGTTTTCTCTGGGGTACATAACTCCAATTCACCACAACAGCAATGGGAAAAAAAGATCACAAAGACTCATATAGTATAATTACAAATTCATTCATGCTATTCTCAGATATGTGAGGAAATACAGCTTTTTGTTTTTCATAGCTGTTCTGTTACTCTTATAAGGTCTCACAAAACTGTGTGGAGGAGCTGAGATGCAGTACAGAAGCAAATTTTATGCTCATCTTCTCTAGTTCAAACATTTAACGGGGATCTTGAGATATTGCTAAATCTTGTTATCCCTACCCCTCTTTACCCTATGATTGCACCTGGGTTTTTACAGGGGAACCCACTGTGTCCTAATGGTGGGGGCTAGCTTGTAGCTAGGTATAGCACTCTCATAATAACCTTGTTGTTGTTGTTTTATGCTTTCCTTGGCAATGTCCTTTCTCTACTTGATTACTAGATTTCCTGCTGACCTCCTACGTTGAAGCCTGTGACTGGTGATCTTGTGGTCTGCTCTTCCACTCTACTCCTTGCCTTAGAAATTGGTCATCTATTCTTTGCCACATGGGACAAATTCAGCTTTCAAGTTGCCACTACTCCCAAACAAATTCTATTTGTTTCTGGTCCAGTGTGGCCAGTTTTGCAATCCTAGGCCAGTGACTTTTCTCCTATGAGAGTATTTCTGGCAAACTTGCCAACCAGTCTCTTCAGATACCTATCAGCTCTCTCTATAGGGCCCTTTAAAAGTTCTCCATACGTGACACATGAAAGCCTAGGGGAGGACTCTGGGAAGCTAACCCAGAAGACTCCCATTTCCTCATCCTGCTGTTGCATTTATTTCATTGGGGTGCCCTGGATTAGTGAGGGCCATCACCGATAGGAGGGGCAACAGAAGCTCAGAGGAGGCCCTTTGCCTTGACCATTATTTTCTGAAGCTTCCCTCAACTCCTATACTCAGCAGGAGGGGATGGGAAGAGAGTGAGAAGTTTTCCTCTTTCCTTCTTCCCACCTTCCGTTGAGGACAGAAGATAGAAACTTCTCTTTTTTTCCTCTGGGTCAATGTTTTCCTAATTGCCAATCACTATCCAGCAGTCACCAGGATATTTTAATTTAGTGTACAACTAACACTTTTAAAAAATGAAAGAGAAAATGTCAGAATGCATTCATTATATTTTGGAAAGGTGCATGTGTGTAGTTCTGTGATACTTTTCTCACATGTATGCATGTGTGTTTACTCAATATCTGAAAAAAAAAATTTCTTGCTGTGAGTAAGGGTCAAAAAAAGTTTGAAAGCTATGGCTTTTGTCAAGTCCTCCTTTCTAATTCCAGGGTCAGAGAGGACTGAGATATTTCCCCTACACTATGAAGAAAGGTTCAAAAGCAGCTCACTGGGCCTGGCTCTTGGTATGTTAAATAGAAGCTCAAGGAATTGAGCAAAATCTCCCTCTTTCCACCAGGCCTGGCTGTCAATGCTTATTGGTTTACTAGAGAAGTAAAGTATTAATGTGATCATACCTCCTGTTTTGCCAAGGACAGTCCTGGATTTCACCTGTTCTATTGGCTTACAAGCTCACTTAACTTTCCTCTCAGACATTTTTCATTTTGCAGCTAACAATTGTCATTAATCGTCACATTAGAGTAAGCAGGGATGGACTAGGTAGAGCTCCAATTTGTGCTTCAAGATGTTGTCACAGGTCTAGGAAACAGACTTCTGACTTTAACTCATGGTTAAATTTGAAAGATGACCAGCAATAGCTTGCCTTTCTCTTCCTGAGAGGGTGCACAGTGTAACACCTTTTTAAAGGCAAACTACAGAGCACTCACTGCTCATAGAGCATGCAATCCAAAGGGAGTAGCTAGAGACTTCTGGCTCTTACGTAGCTCAGTTAATAGATGGGGGAGGGCGTGGTATTTGATACTGCTGCCCCAGCCAGCCACTTGGCATAGCTAGTTGTGCTGGGCTTGTCTGGCAGCCTATGAGATGCATAAACTCTTCAGCAACCATACCAACAATGCAAGCAGGTCACTGGGAAGTGCATACTCTTGGGAAAATCCCCTTTACAGTTATCCCTTCCACTTTGCAGGGGCAGGGGTGGGAGTGGAGGTCGCGGTGTCCCCTTGATCTGGAAAATCCACATAAGTGGCATGTAGATGACTTCAATGCCTTCAACATGGAATTCGTGGGGTTCAGGGTCGCCAGGAGCATTGTCCAGAAGCAATAACACCTTAAAGGGTAAAGCCTTGCTGGCAAGGTATTCTCTAACCTCCAGCACAAAACAATGATAGACCCAGTCAAGGAAAAGTGCTTTGGTTGCCCAGCTTTCTTATTTATCAAGGTATGCAGCTGGTACTTGTCCTTTTCTTTCAAAGCTTAAGGGTTAGCAGCTTTATATATCAGGGCTGTCTTTATTATGAACCCTATGACATGGCCACAAAAAAGCAGGCTTACCCTGTCCCTTGTGGCTTTAAAACCTGGGGCTTGCTTCTCTTCTTAGCTGATGTATACTCTGAGGTATTTTTTTCTAATATAGTGCCATTTTTGTCAGCAATGAATATCTGTTATGGTTTGTAGCCTTTCTCTTCAATCAATTTTTTTAGGGTTTCAGTAAATTCCCTAGCTGCCTCTTAAGCCATAGGCACTGCTTCTTTGGTTATTTATTTATTTTTGATAAGTTTTTTTTTTTAACTTTAAATTTAAAATTTTCATATCAAAGCAGAGACAAAATATAATTCTAACATTGTTTTAATCAAGTAACATAGTTGTTTGAGAAACAGGATATTTTTAAGACAGTTGAATGGAGCAAAGTGAAGGATTGCTCTATTAGGATATACTCTGTGGATAAAATTCAGGTCACATCAATTTTAATTTCATTGGAAGTTTGGCACCAGACTGAATGAACACCGGTCGAAGCCAATATCTTTTTCTTTAGTGTTTAGAAGACCTGCACATTTTTTCCTTAAGACTAAAAGAAAAGTTCTTTAACAGAACCTTATTAGGTTGACCCTGGGTATTTTGAGTGCAATTAAGTTTAGGCCACCAATATCTCCTATATAATTTCAGTTAATGCCAGTAAACTGGTATTGCCGAAGAATTTGAAACCTAGGTGAGATGTGAATTTCTGAAAACTTATCTTTGGTGTGACAATGCATATTCCCTCCAGGGTTCAGCCCCCACTCTAGTCTCACCAGATTCTCTCAAAAGGCAGCTGGAGACCAATTGTTATTTCCCCAGTAAGATTGCTAGGTTTCAATTCCTTAAGACATCAAACCAATAAAGTTTTATTCTATCAAATGTCTGTATAATTTCAATGTGAAAAATGTTTCCATACATTTGTTATGGTCTCATTAAAATCTGTGAGATGGGTCACAAAGGATTGAGAGTCAAGAGAGGTGAGTGATAGAAACCAGTGCTCCAGACAACAAAATTACCCCTGTGGGTTCTTGATTCCCACAAGAACTTTTTGTGGAAAGGGACAAATGCACTAAGTTTTTACCTTGGAAAAGATGTTTACTATGATACAGTCAGAACCCATATTAAGTGAGTTTAGTTAATTGGGGCAAGGAATTCACAAGGAAGTAATCAACTTGTCCAAATCAAAATCCCTGGATGGGCAGGGTCAGGCCCTGGTCAACTGTACTGAGTGACTGACTGTCTTCACAGATTTCTTGGGTATCTGGCTATATTCCATGTGAAGTAAAAAATATCCCAAGACTTACACTAAAATATAAGCTCTGACTTAGAAGTACTTTTTTTTAGCTTTTGTTTTTGTTTTAAATAAAACATTAAAAAAAATCAAGTTTGAGACAGTAACACTTATTTTTAAAGATAGCAACCAAAATCTAAAAAGCACACATTGTTGTGTCCAAATGTAAAAGGCATTAAAGAACAAACCATAATATCAAGAGAAAAAACATGAACAAACAAAAGATGCAGTATGTCTAAACATCTTGAAATTATAATCTAAATCATAAAGGTAAAAACTGAAAAATTATGCTCAGTTTTTGCTAGGGATTAGGTGCACCTTTTCCTGCCTCCTCCAAACAAAATCACAGAGCTTGCTATGTAATCATACACCCCAATATAACTTTTCTCTCAGTACAAAGCTATAGCTACATACATGTAAAATGCTTATTTGTTAAAATAATAACTTCCCTGGCTCTTCCAATGTGCAATGCACACGACTTCCAAGACTATAATTTGGGGCAAGTGCACAAAACCTGAAAATCAAAACAAAACAGAATACATTCAACTTTCAAAACCTGCTCTTAAAATTATGAATAGGACACTCAGGTCATTTTTACTTCTCGGTTAAGATAAAGATGTTGCACTTCCATATGATCATCAGTCTGCCCTGGCATGGTTAGAATGTACATTACCACATGCCAGTATAAGGGACTAGAAAGAAAACTTAAAACCAAACTATATTTGTGAATGGCTGAATAAGGTAAATAATTACAATAAGTTTAGATCTATATTCTGCTGAAGACTATTTTGCAATTTTAGTCAGTGTATTATTCAGCCAAAATGGGTGCTGATACAAAATACCAGATATTGGTTGGTTTTTATAAAGGGCATTTATTTGGGGTAGAGGCTTACAGTTAGCAGGCCATAAAGCATAAGTTACTTCTCTCACCAAAGTTTCTTGCCTTGCGTCTGGGCTCCTGACATCTGCCGATTGCAGGCTTCCTGGGTTCCTTTCTTCCTGGGGCTTGTTTCTCTCTGGGTTCAGACTGGCTTCTCTCCACAAGGGCAGCTGTAGACTATCAGGTGAATACCTCGTCTCTTTTCCTGGGGCCTTCTCTCCTTCCTCACCACCAAGCTCCTCTGTGTGCTTGTTTCCTGGGGCTCCAGCATTAAAACTCCAACATAAAAACTCCAACTAACTCTGTCCTTTGCCATGTCTTTTATCTTTGATTCCCCACCCACCAAAGGGTGGGGCTCAATGCCCCACTGATGTGGCCCAATCAAAGCCCTAATCATAACTTAATCATGCCCAGATTAGCAGACCAGTTTACAAGCATGATCCAATATCTATTTTTGGAATTCATAACTATATCAAACTGCCAAACTGCTACAGTCAGCATCTAACAATATCATATATAATAAGCTCCAAGAATCCTATCAGGTTAATTGATCATGCAACAGATTAAAAAGGAGCCAGTTATTTCAGCTTAAGTCATTCAGAGCCAAAAATCTGAAGAATGACCAAAACAAATCTTTACTTTTTATAACTGTATAAATGTGCCCACCACTAGTTTTTCAAAAAGAAACATGCTATGAATAAGCAAACTACATTTGCCCACTGATGTGTATGGGCTCCCTAGGAGTCTCATTGGGCTTAATTACAGACCACTCACAGTAAAACATTTTTAGTATGAAGTGTAGCTTGATGTTAAGCCATTTTAGCTTTTGCACTATATGTTGCACTTCCGGCTGATAATGCAGAAAACGTGTAGTATTACACTGTTAAGTTAGGTTGCATCCATCACTTTAAATCGCATCAATATCAATGTCATCATCTTTGTTGTCTGACTTCACAGTTTCAACTTTAGGCACACTGGCAGTCTTCAAATATACCACCTCAATGTTCTCATCTTCATCTTCCTCTTCACCTCCAGAAGATTCCTCCTCTGCTTCCTTCAACCATTTTATAAATGGTTCTGTTTTGACATGAATCTCTTTGGCAAGTTCTTTTGAGACATACTTCTTAGAGGCCTTTTCTGACCAGCTGATGATGACCTCTTCTTCCAAAAGGTCTGCGTCATACATCCCCTTCAAGACGTGTGGAATCTTGGAGATGAGCTGAGCTTGATGCATGGCTACCACATACTCCGAACCATGAAGAAGGTACCACTGAGCCTTTTCGTTGTTATGACAAAATCACAGGAAATGGCACCTGTATTTCTTAATTTGCTCCCTAATCTTCTCATTAAAAAGAACTTCAGTCAAAACAAGAGGGCCCATGGCTTTTACATCCAGTCTTTCTGCTTCAGCAACAATTTCTTTGTCAGATGAATCAGTAATATCCTCTTCTTTCCTTTTCTTAACAAAATCAAACAGTATGTTGACCCGTTCTTCAACGGTCCTTTCCAAATCATCACTGAGCATCAAAACTTTTGCATGGCCACTGATTTCAACTGTTCTGCACCCCCCTCCACCCCCCACCC
>PVKH010004851.1:0-22813 GCA_004027955.1 Chaetophractus vellerosus | reverse complement strand
GCGACCTGCCCTGCCCGTGGCGGCTTTTGCCTGTCCGTGGCAGCTTTTTGCCCTGCCCACGGCGGCTCCGGCCCGCCCATGGCGGCTTCCATTCTCAATGCGGTCTGCCCGCTAGGAGAGGTCCCCGGGAACCGAACCCAGGGCCTCCCATGTGGTTTCCCAGCGAGCTCTTTATCCACTGAGCTATCTAGCCGGGCCCCTGAGTTTTTGAATAAATGACAAATGTAAAAAATGAATATTTAATCATTGAAATCTGAGTACATGAGTAAATTCACTAGATTTTAAAACTGTAGCTCAGGGGAGTGGATGTGGCTCAAGTGGTTGAGCTCCCGTCTCCCACATGGGAGGTCCTGGGTTCAGTTCCTGGTGCCTCTTGAAAAAACAAAACAACAAGCAAAACAAAAAAAACCAACTAGAGAAGCTTATGTGGCTCACTGGTTGAGTGCCAGCTTCCCACATACGAGGTCCCAGGTTCAATCCCTGGCCCCCGGTACCTCAAAAAACAAAAACAAAACAACACAACACAGCAAACAAAAAACACTGTAGCTCAGTGTAGCATGCAACACCAGGTTGAATGAAACCTTCAAGCACATCCTATTAGTATTACTGTAAATGCCATATATTTAATACTATAGTTATGTTAAAAGTTTATTGGTATCATATATTATTGAAATGGTTTTAAACATTTATCATTCATTTTCCTCATCTACATTCTAAGAGTATTCTACACTCTAAGGATTTCTTCATGGAACACTGAAAGTAAAAGGAAACTCTTCCATTTTCACTGAATATTAAATTTGCTGCTAAGTAACTGTAAAACTTATCCCCATAGGCTTCATAGTTAGCCCAATTTCCTTAAAAAATGCTTATTACCATCTGCCTTCATTTATCATAACCCAAGTAGTATCTTGACTTCCAGTTTCCCTTAAAGGAGTTTCATATGACTTATGCTTCTATTCTATTTGTCAGAGTAATTGCCAGGACCTTTCTGTTAACAAATTTACAGATCAGTACTAATAAACATTGTTTCACAATTGTATATTTGAAAATCTAGTTATATACTCATTTGATGTAAAATACTATTAAAAAACTTGCTGCCTAGTGCTGGAAAAAAACAGTAGTACTCAATGTGTATGACTGTTTTGGAAATTCAAAACTTCTGTAATAAAAATAAGTTTAAAAAATAGTAATAGGGTGGGTTGGGGGAAAAATATACCAAATGTAAGATATGGACTATAGTTAGTAGTAAGATTTTGATGATATTCTTTCATAATTTATAAAAAATGTCTCACAACAATGCAAGCTGTTAGTAGTGGATTGATGTATGGGACCCCTGTATGATGTCATGCATGTTTGCTTTGTAAGTTCACAACTTTTACTATACACTTATTGTTTATGTATATTCATGTATTAGTGATATAATAATAATAATAATAATAATAATAATAATAATAGGGTGGGTTGGGGGGAAAATATACCAAATGTAAGATACTTCGGTTAGTAGTAATATTTTGAGGATGCTCTTTCATCATTAGTTAAAAATGTATCATAACAATGCAAAGCATTGGTGGTTGGGGGATGTATGAAAGCCCTGTATGATGTTATGTATGTTTGTTTTGTAAGTTCACAACAATTACTATACACTTATTGTTTATGTATGTTTATGTATGAGTGATATACTTCAATAAATTAAAAAAATAGTAGTGCTCAAAGACTCAAGGCATTGTAGAAACAAAAGAAAACAAAACACTGAGGCCAGCTTAAAGTAGTTCCAGGCCAAGTGTGGGAGGATTTGAACCAGCAAATCCGTAAGTACAGAGTACTGTGTATGCCATGCCTTTTGAAAGACCCTAAGAAATATAAGGTACAATTTTTGCCACCAAGGAATTCACAATTCAGCTTGCCCCTGGGCATCAAGGAGCATACACTAAGCATTAAATAAATGAAATTAAGTATTGTGCTATCTTCCATTTATAAACTATTAAGTATTTATTATCAGTACCAACCATATATTTTTTATCAAATTAATTTTTTCACTTTTCCCCACCAGGTGGAAGCTCTTTGAGAGTATGACCACATTATACTTTCCATAGTGTCTGGCACATCTTAACATTCAAATCTTGCTTTACAATTCTAATTGGTTCTGTTCCTTGACCACATGACATATTTCTTGAGGATAATTATTTGGTTCTTTATATCTGGGAACTGGATATAAATAAGTATCCCTAATTTCAGGTCCATTCTGTATTCTCCAAGCTGGCTGCTCACCCATATTCTATCCTAGAGATTCTCTCCCACTAGACTTATCTTTTTTTTGTTCATATGTCTCATCAATCAATTAATGAAATTACCATAATTAGAAACACATATTTTTACTAACACGTTTAAAATTCTTTTTTTTCCAACCTATAGTGGGAAAGGGATAAATAGATGTACATCATTGGGTAGAATAAACTATTTTTATAAATGCAATATAAAACTGGAAAGTGGTCTAGAAGTTGTGAATAAAGGTAAGGCATTCTGTATGGGTTATTATTATTTCTTTGAATTTGGTATATTATATACTCTTTTTTGGAGGCAAGGAATTAATGGAAAGATAAATAGCTCTGGAGTTAAGAAAAAAAATTACCTTGGAAACAACTATTGGCATTTGGTCACTAGTTAAACTGCAAACTCTTGAAGGAGAATGTATTGAAGAGTTGAGTTAATTTATGTCCTTGGGTAAGCTTGTATTTCCTAGATAATGGGTACATTTGAAATTGGATTGTTATTTTTTATCTAGTTCTATGCTTCTGGGAGTGTCAAATTTGGTTATAAAATCTCAGCCACCTCTGTTTTCACAAAAACATCTAATATTTAAAAACTAAGGTTTTTTCCATTTACAACAGCAACCAAAAGAATGATATATCTAGGAATAAATCTTACCAAAGATGTAAAGGACTTGTACGCAGAAAACTACAAGACATTGCTCAAAGAAATCAAAGAACACCTAAATAAATGGAAAGATATTCTGTGCCAGAGTGGATGACTAAATATTCTCAAGATGTCAATTCTACCCAAAGCAATTTACAGATTCAACACAATCCCAATGAAAATTCCAACAGCCTTCTTTGCAGAAATGGAAAAGCCAATCATCAAATTTATATGGAAGGATAAAGGGCCCTGTGGTAGTTTAAGATTATTCATGAATCCCAAAAAGAGATATTACGTTTGTAAATTGGTCTGTTCCTCTGTGTGTGATGTCCTTTGATTGTATTAGATTCGGTGAGGGTCCTCTCATTATGTTTACTGGATAAAATCAATTTAGGGCTTCCAATTGGGCTACGTCAGTAAGATGTAGCTCGGGCTGAGACCCTGCCCCCTTTGGCCTATATAAATAGACACTGACTCAAGAAGACACACAGAAGAAGACAAAGAGGAAAGCCGTTTGCCTGATAGAACAGAGCAGCTGAGCAGGCCCAGAAAGAAATGAGCCCTATGCCAGAGACTGATATAGGAAGCTTGGCAAGACCAGGCAGAAATCGCCCACCATACTGCTTCAACACATGGCAAATGACTCTGATGAGAAAGCAACCTTGAGCTGGACTCTTTAGGGCCTTGTTACTGTAAGCTTTTACCCCAAATAAATGTCTTTTATAAAAGCCAACAGATTTCTGGTACTTTGCATCAGCACCCCTTTGGCTAATACAGGCCCCCCCCAAAACAAAAAACATCTTGAAAAAGAACAAAATTGGAGGACTCACACTTCCCAATCTTAAAAAACATTTTACAAAGCCAGAATAATCAAAACAGCATGGTTCTAGCACAAGGAGAGACATACAGACCAATGGAATAGAACTGAGAATTTAGAAATCATTCCTCACATTTATAATTTAATGATTTATGACAAGGGTGCCAAGTCCACTCAATGGAGAAATAATAGTCTCTTCAACAAATGGTGCTGGAAAATCTGGATGTCCCTGTGCAAAAGAATGAAGGTGGACCCCTACCTCACACCATATACAAAAATCAACTCAAAATGGATCACAGACCTAAATATATGAACCAGAACTACAAAACTCCTACAAGAAAATATAGGGAAGCATCTTCAGGGCCTTGTGTTATGTAATGGTTTCTTAAATTTTACACCCAAAGCTCAAACAGGAAAAGAAAAAACAGACAAATGGGATCACATCAAAATTAACTTTTGTGCCTTATAGGACTTTATCATGAATGTAAATAAACAACCCTATTCAATGGGAGAAAGTATTTGGGAACTACATAGCCAATAAGGGGTAAATATCCAGAATATATAAAGAAATCCTACAACCCAACAACAAAAAGACAAACAACTCATTTAAAAGTAGGCAAAAGACTTGAATGGGCATTTCTCCAAAGAATATATACAAATGGCCAAAAAGCACATGAGAAGATGCTCAAATATCACTAGTTACTAGGGAAATACAAATCAAAACAACCATGAGATACTAGAATCACTACTATTAAAAACAAAACAAAACAAACCAGAAAATAACAAATGTTGGAGAGGTTGCAGAGAAACAGGAACACTCATTCATTGCTATTGGGAATGCAAAATGGTGCAGTGCAAGAATTTCGTGGATCCTCAGAAAGTTAAGTATAGAATTACCATATGACCTGGCAGTCCCATTTCTACGTATATACCCAAAAGATTTGAGAGAAGGGACTCAAACAGATATTTGCATACTAATATTCATAGTGGTATTCCTCACAATTGCCAAAATATGGATATAACACAAATGTCCGTCCACTGATGAATGGATAAATAAAATGCAGCATAAACACACACACAATGGAATATTATTTAGCCATAAAAAGGAATGAAGTTAGGGCCGGCTCGATAGCCCAGTGGATAGGGCGCCGGCATACCACATGGGAGGCCCTGGGTTCGATTCCCAGGGACCTCTCCTAGCGGGCAGACCGCCTTGAGAATGGCAAGCCGCCATGGGTGAGCCAGAGCCGCCGTGGGCAGGGCAAGAAGCTGCCACGGATATGGCAAAAGCCGCCACGGGCAGGGCAGGTCGCCCGCGAGTGGAGCGCAGCCAGCCACCCGCGAACTGAAGCAAGAGCCGGCCGTGAATAGAAGCAGAAGCCGCCCACAAGCGGGGAAAGCTGCGCCTGCGCAGTGACCAAGTCTCGGCGCATTGCCGCAACGGGGGGGAAGGGGAGATATGTAATAAAATAAATAAATCTTAAAAAAAAAAAAAAAAAAAAGGAATGAAGTTCTAATACATGCAACAACATGGTTGAACCTTAAAGATATCATGTTGAGTGAAATAAGCCAGATACAAAAGGACAAATATTGTATGACTTCACTGATATGAAATAATTTTAATAAGCAAACTCATAGTCAGAATCTAGAATATAGGCTACCAGGGGACAGGGTGGGTATAGAGAATTAAGAATTAATTCTTGGGAGTGGATGTGGCTCAAGGAGTTGGCGCTTGTCTCCCACATGGGAGGCCCTGGGTTTGGTTCCTGATGCCTCCTAAAGATAATGAGCAGATGTTGCAACTAGCAGATATCACAACCAGCAGATGGCAGATGTGGTTCAAGCGGTTGAGCACTTGCCTCCCACATGGGAGGTTCCAGGTTTGGTTCCTAGTGCCTCCTAAAGAAGACACACAGACAGACAAGGGAGCCATCTCTGGGGGCCAGGCCAGGGTGGGAGGGGGGAGAGAATAAAAAAAAATAAAAAAAAAAGATGTTTAAAAAGTAAAATTTTAAAAAAGACGTTGCTTGAAAAAAATTAATTCTTAAATTGTACAGAGTTTCTATTTGGGTTGATTGTAGAGTTTTGGTAATGAGTATTGGTTATGGTAGCATAACATTGTGAATGTAATCAATAGCACTGAATTATATATGTGAATGTGGTTAAATGGGGAAATTTTAGGTTGTATATATGTTACTAGAATAAAAATTTAAAAAAACATAGGACTATACAACATGACAGTGAACACTATTGTAAACAATGGACTATAGTTAATAGTACAATTATAAAAATGTTCTTTCATGAATTGTAACAAATGTACTATACTAATGCAAGGTGTAGTAACAGGGTGTTATATTGGAACACTGTAGTTTATGTATAATTTTTCTGTAAATCTATGACTTCTCTAATTAAAAAAAAAAAATCTAAGTGTGGTAGTTTGAGACTGTAGGTATCCCAGAAAAGATCATGTCCTTAGATTTCATTTTGATGAAATCAAATTTATCTACTTCTTTTGTTGCTTTTGGTGTCACATCTAAGAATCTACTGCCAAATCCCAGATGATAAAGATTTGTCCTTATGTTATCACTGTGGTGGTTTGAAGCTGTCTGTACCCCAAAAAGACATATTCTTAAAGCTAACTGATTCTTGTGGGTGAAAACCAAATGCAGGCGGGACCTTTTGATTAAATTACTTCAGTTAAGGGCCTTTGATTAGATTACTTCAGAGCATGGCCCAGGGTGGGTCTTAATCCTCTTACTGGAATCTTTATAAATGAGATGAATATGGAGAGAAAAGACATTTTTTATAAAGGAGATGAATATGGAGAGAAAAAAAGAGAGAAAAGACCCAGGAACTCAGAGAGGAACCCATGGAAGTTGAGAGAGAAAGCCACAGGTGGAGCAGCCACAAGCTGAAAACAATGGAGCTAGAGCAGAAGGCAAAGACCAGCAGGTGCCACCGTGTGCCTGATCACCTGCAGCCAGTCTTTGGGGGACAAAGCATTGGCTGATGCCTTGATTTGGACACTTTTCTCAGCCTCAAATCTATAACCTAGCAAGCCAATAACCCCCCATTGTAAAAGTCAACCTCTTTCTGGTATATAGCCTTGGCAGGCTTGAGAAAACCAAAACATTAAGGTTTTAGAAGCACCCACTTGAAACTGAAGCAAATCTGAAGGTTCAAGTTAGACCCATTTCCAGTCTTGGATAGAAAAGAAATCTAGAACCTGTCCCTGAAAGAAAGGTAAATGAATATGAAGTGAGAGAAGATTTTCACTTAAGTAGACACCGGGTTCTCATCAGTAGGACTGTGGTAAGGCTGGGGGGGGGGGGCGGTGTAAATCAGAAGCTAGTAAGCCTGGGCATTAGTTTCATCTCTGCCACTAAATAGCTGTGTAACTTTGGGTAAGTCCCTTAACTCTTGGGGCCTCAGCTTCCTCATTTATCAAATGAAAAAAATAGGTACACTTTAAAAACACTTTTGGCTTAAAAATATATGAATCTTAAATCTCAGCTTTAAATCTTTTACACAGTGATATTATTCCAGACATAACAAAAAATTGTGCTCAGCACAATTATCTTGTGACTTTAAATAAGATAAACTGTTTATCCAAGATAAAATCGCACATATAAAAGGAATAAGAGAAATAGTCCCTCATTCAACAAGGTTATTAGGAATGAATTTTTTAAATCTATAAATAGAGGTTGTAAGATTTTAAAACAGAACTAATTCAAGGGTCTTAAAGCAATTTTCACAGGGGTACAAGTATGGTCTTTCATTATCTACATGGCAGCAAAGTATAAGAACTATTTATTTGCACTGTGGCTTGTTGTGAGCATGATACTTTGCATTGCTCTAATTAGAAAAAGAACAAATTTAAATGATTAATTTCTTTTATTAAGAAGGTACCACATTGGGAAATCTAGCATTTTCTATTGTAAAAACATACATGAATGTTTATAATTCCACATACTGAAAATTTTCTTAAAATAACAAATTGACTAAAATTAAATCATTAGTAACCATCAGTACAAACTGAAAACATTATTTTTGATTTTTATTTCTGCTTCCCAGAAGTAAACTGTGGTCATCAATAGTTTGTAAGTAAAATATCTATTCTAACTTTGTGTACCATTCTGTAAACTAGTTAACACACTTGGGGTGTTTCAAGATCTAAAAGGAAATAAAAGCTTGTAGAAACAGGCAGTATAGAATAAGCATTGCAGTTTTCAAAAAACAAAATGCACATACAAAACAATACCATTCAATTTGAAATTTAAGAGAAAGAAATAGTTCTGCAAAGAATTAGAGAACCAAATGACTAAGTTCTTTTCTATCTTTAATATTCTGGTTATAATTCATCAAACTGAATGAGTCTTTTAAAAATGTTTGTTATAAAAATTTCAAATTAAAATGATTTTATTAATTACTTCTAAATTGTAAAGTATGTGCACCAGGAAAATAAGATTTGAATAGTACAAAAGGGACACTGTGATTTGATTCTTTAAGTTATTTCAAAAATTCCAATTTAATAGCAATGAGTATATATTAAAATTATATTAAGAATGTATAGAATATTAAAAAAAAGTTTTTGGCAGATATTTAATTAAATCCGTATATAGAAACAGAGTTATCAGAATTTAAAAACTTAAAGAGCATTCACACATAAACACTTTTTAAGTCAAACTTCAGTAAGAACTTTGTTTAGATTTCCTTTTTTTAACTCAAACTCCTAATCACCTATTTGGCTGGTAGAAAGAACAAAAGAAGACTCCTGCGACATATAGTAATTTAACTTAAAAAAAAAAAAAAAGCCTCCCAACAAAGGAGACAGTGACAAACACCTGAGTATTGAAAACTAGTACGATAGCTATTTCTGGAAAGAAATCTAGGGTGTACCTTACTTTTAGCATACGATAATATTTCTTTTGCCAGCCTTGTCCTGAAATAGTTGACATTTCTCTAATTTCTTCAGGAAGTGAGATCTTACTAAGTATTCAGTCACAATTAGACCATTCCTCCTTTCAGGTTCTTTCTTAAATCATTTATCATTCTCTGATAAATGGTAAAAATGGTTATGGAAACTTTTTTAATAAGTTCATTCTTAAGAAGGATCAGGGAAGTTAAAAAACATAGTTAAAATATCTATTCTGAAACACACCCTCTTGAAAGTCTTCCTTCTGTGGGCTCCTGTGTCACCTCATTCTCTGATTTTCCTCCTATTCCACTGGTGATTTTAGTCTTCTTTGCTGACTTTTTTCTCTCGACATTAAATGTTGGAAGTGCCCCAGAACTTGTTCTTGGACTCCTTTCTCTTTATGTGCAAATACCATTTATATGCCAGTGACTACTAAATTTATATTTTTATCTCTGACCTATCCTTGGAACTCCAGATTCACATATCCATTGACTAACTGATATCTTCACTTGAATGTTTAACAGGAATCACAACTTTAACATAAATGAAGCTGAACTCTTGATCTTCTATCCTCCCCCAACTTCAGTAAATGGCACCAACCATTCGTTCAATTGCTCGAGTCAAATCTCTGGAGCTACTGCCTTCCTTCTTTCATGCCCCATCATATACTCCATCGGCAAGTTCTTCACCTCTAAAATAAACCCCTAATATATCCACATTACTAAGATCTCCACTTTTTTCATCCTTCTAATTCAACTTTGTTCTTACCTGGATTATTTTAATAGCCTCCTAACTAAATTTCCGTTTCCATTTTTGCCTTCATATGGCAGGCAGGGCAAATCAGATCACCTCACTACTTGCTTACAATCATCCAAAGGGTTCCCACTATACTAAGAATAAAACCCAAACTATTTAATCAGGTTTAGAAAGCATTGTATGTGATCTGACCCCACCTACCTCTAATCTTATCTCATAACGTTTGTCCCTCTCTCTACTTATAATCCAGCCATATCAGTGTAGTTTCTCCAAAAGGCTAATTCATTTTCATTCTGGAGTCTTTGTGCTAGTTGTTTCTTCTGCCTGGAATGTTCTTTTCACTGAATTTTGCATATCAGGGCACTTCTCAGCTGCCCTATTTCAGCTTATATGTTAACTTGTCAGCAAAGCCTTCCACGAACATCATTTATTCATTAAAAACATTTTCACAGAGTACCTACTACTTGCCATCATTGTTCTAGAAGCTAGGAAAAAGGCACTCAATTGCATAATTGGAAAATGCACAATAGTACCATAATGAGAAACCTTAAGAATGGCTTAAATTAGAAGATTTTGACAATGCTGATAAGGATGTAAACCTTTCTTCACTGCTCATGGGATTGTAAACTGGCACAACTACCTTGGAAAACTGTTTTCCAGTATGTATAACAGTTGAACAGAGACATACCTGTTACCCAGCAATTTCACTCTAAGTATATAATTGTGCCCCCCAAAAAGGCATGTTTAACTCCTAACCTCTAGTCCTGTGAGTGTGAGCTTATTTGGAAATGGGGTCTTTGAAGGCTCTTTGAGGAAATTATTAGTTAAACTGAGGCCGATCTGGATTAAGAAAATTACACAGCAATGAAAATGACAACCTACATTTTAAAAATGACATAGTTAAATCTCACAATGTTGAATAAAAGTAGCAAGACAAAAGAATACATATTGCAAGAAGTCATTTATATCAAGTTTAAAACCAAACTATTTTGTTGGAAGTCGGGATCATGGTTGCCTTTAGGGAGAAGGGAGTGAGCAGTGGCTGTGGAAGAAAATGAATGGGGCTATAAAGTCTATTTCTTGGACCTGGGGATAGTAAGATGGGTGTGATCACTTTTTAATAATTTACTGAGCTATAAACTTGTGACCTGGGCATCTTCATGAATGTATATTATACTTTCATACAAAATCTTAAAAAAATTTCTGTTCTTTAAATTGTTCAATTTATGATTATTAATCTACTATATTATTAAGGATATAGCTGGTAAACTCACACTAGCTATAGGCTTTCTTATGAAGAAACAAAGGAGAAATTGCTGTCTGGTCTTAGTATCTGAAATAGTCGGGGCTCTGTCAACTAATTAGTCTATTTTTATCATATAGACACTGAAATGTTTAAGTGATGAGGTTTCCCCTTTAAGAGTTGATTGCTGAAAACCTTAGAGCCAAGTTTGAGGCCCACTTACAGCAAATATATATTTATACAGTATTTTGTGCTTTCTGGTTTTTGAAATGGTCTTATTCATGGTTCCATATTATATTCCTACAGTTGTTTTTCTTTCCATTTTCTCACAAAATTGTAGTTGGCTATTTTGTAGCATTTGCAAACATCCTTAATCCTATCTGGAACAAGGTGGTGTACAATGAATAAAAATGCTTTAAAGGCTTTTTTTCTTTCTTTTTAAAAATACACATAGTATGTTTAGGCTTCACTTCTGACCAAGAGTCCTGTGAATTCCAGCTTCTGCCACTTACTAGTTATGTGACTTTGGATATGTTATTTTGCCTCTGTGAGCCTATAAAATGGAAATTGTAATTATTTTCAGAGGATAATGGTAAAGATTAAAATAATTACCCAAGTACCTACACATTTAGTGTCTATTACATAGAAAGCTTAATCAAAAGAGGGAAAATTTACTTAAAGCTACTAAGCAAATAGAATTAAAATTACTTTTGTGAAATTTTTAAGCACATAAAGTACATTAAAACTAATAAAAATTCCGGCTCTCTGCCTCGAGGGGCCCGTACCAAATCTTGGTGTGTATTTCCATCTTTCTCTCCTACTTCTCAGCAAGCTCTGTTCTTTCCCCCATTTCCCAAATAAATTCCTTAAAAAAATTTTTTTACAAAATTTCAATAAAGCCATTTAGTGGAGAAATATTTACTTTTTAGTAGAAGTATATTTTCAAATATGAGAAATATTAAAATTTTAGTATGATTTTTAGCATAAGACTATCCTTAGTCTGGAATAAATTTACTTGTTCCTAGAACATCCATCAGAAGCACAACCAGCACATTACCATCAAGAAGAAGTGAATCTGTATTCCAAAACATTTTCAGTTGTTTAGTATGCATTTTCTCATAAAACAATACTGTAAATGGTGGCAAGGTTCCAAAGGATCCAGAGATGCCTAGTCAACTGGTAATCAGGTTTAACCATAGGATTCCACTTCCCAAGAGGTCTAAACCTAAATGAGTCCTCAGCACAATTCCTTTGGCTTCTAAACAAGAATACCTTTATAACTTCTACTTCCCTTTCCTGGCATTTAGAACAGATTCTTTGTCTTTAGTGGTGAGCAGCTGTAAGAAGCAAGTCCTGTGTTGCAAAAGTAGACAGTTTATTCATTCCTGGAACCTTCAATTTTGTTTCATGCCTCTGGCTTAAATGCTCTTGATGACCAATCTGCCTGCAAATTTCTATTCATCTGTCAAAAACCAGCCCAGATGTCGTTACCAACTTATATCCCTGTATATTTCTAAGGAGGCTAAATAGCAGATGGTAGTTAAGCATGGGCTTGGAGTCATATGGCCTGAACTAAAATCCCACCTCTACCACTGACTACAGTATGACTATGGAGAGTTATTTAACTTCCCTAAACCTCAGTTTTATCACATGTAAAATATGAATGGTAATGATGCTACCTACTTAATAGGACTGTCGTGAAGATGAAAAGAAATAATGTAAGTATAAGACTTAGTAGTGTCTGGCACAAAGGAACTGTTAAATAAATGGTAGCTACTAAACAATCCTACTGCTATACTTTTCACAGTGTATTGCAAATTATTTGTATGCCTACCTCCATTGTTAGACTGTGAACCCCTGAGTTGCAATCTTCTTTATCTTCAGTTCTAAACCCAGTGCCTAGTACATAGTAGGTGCTTGATGATGGATGGGGAGGGAGGGTTGGAGGTTTTGACTAAGGAATAAGGGAAGCACTTGAACTGGAGTGAAGGATGCAGGTCAGGGCTTTTCTGTGTATGTCATGATGGGATGTGGGGAGTGGGGGAGGATTTAACCACAGCTCTTGCCAGGCCTGGGGCAGCAAGATTTCCGACAATCGCTTCTGTGAAGGTCTTAACCGGAGTTAAGAGGCTCCAAATTCAAACATTTCTATAGGAAATAGGTAAAATTAGGGGTAAAATTAGTCAGGTGATGAGGGTAGGAACTGCAGGAGTTAGGAGCCAGAGACGGCATTAGGACGGATCACAGTAAACAGTAGGAAGGGAAGATAAACCACCATTTGCAATGCTAGCAGGGAGAGATGGGGAGTTTTTAGGGCTATGTCAAAGGCAGAATTCACATATTACTGGATGTATTCAAATTCATGGGTCAGGGAGAAACTACACAATTAACATACTGTTATTAATTGCCATTCTTAAGATTCTGAATATTGATAACATGTCTATGTAATCTAATGTCTATGTAAAGCAGCACAGAAAAGAATTAGGCTGTACTGGATTTAATCCCAGCTCAACCATTTACTGCTTGTATGACTGAACAAGTTAATTAATCATTGTGAGTCTCAGTTTCTACATTCATGCAACTGAGAACACCACCACCTTCAGGTGGATTATAAGGGTTAGTAATCATAAATGTGAAGACATTTCATAAATATGAAGTGTCTGACACAATGATACTTGGCCTATAGTAGGTACTTAATAAATTATAACTATTATTTTATAGGTCAACAATAAAACAGTCATTTATAAAAAATAGATTGCTTAATTCTCTTTACTATTTTATACAGTTGACTATGCTAAGTGGTCATAGTTGTTATATGTATGACATTGCTGTATCTTCAGGAACATGAATATGCAAAGTTTATCTCCTTCAATATTTAAAGAAGTACAAAAATTAGCTAAGAGAGTGACTACTGATAGTCACATGCTCAAACACAGTACTAATATTTCAAAATAAATTTTTATGTTGAAAGCTAAAGATTTTGGTAAATGATAGTATACAGGTAAATGTTAAATTGGAGAGATTAGACTGACTTTGGTTGTCTTTTTTTATTGTGATGTCATGAAAAGACTGGAACAAAAAGAATAACACCAATTTAACCCCCCTTCCCCTCAGGAAGCTGGTCCAACAAATAGTAATTTTCATAGTAGGTTTATAGCAACCAGCATCTTGGTTTAAACTTTCACCTATTTTCACTTATCCTCTCTTTAGTGATAAAACGTTGAAATAGGTGAACATATTAAAATCTGCTCAGAAAACAATGAAAACAAATCTCAAATTGTAGATCCATAATGGTTTCATATTATCTAGTAAGTTTAATCTCTTTGAGAACCATAACCTGGTTCTACCCAGTCTAGCCTTATTTCCCACGACTTGGTCACATTAATTCTTCAGTTGAATCTGGATTCTTCTGAACTCCTAACCTTCTATTCACTCTCACCTCTGAAACTTTACTTGTGCTGTCCCCAGCTATACTACACTCACCCCTCCTCTCTACCATGTTTTCTAACTGGGGCCTGTTTAAGTCTAAGACTCTGGCCTACTCTGAACTGCACAATAAGGACCTCATCACAAAATCCTAGTCTTTAATATGTATAATTTAGTTATTTATTTAAAAATAGAAAATTCTATACTTTTGATTAATTTTCCTTTCATGTGTGTATAAGATGCTTTCATAGGCATACATTAAAACCAGACATTAAAGTTAAACCTCACATGGACTATTTTTTTGCCAGCTCTCGTGAGGATAATATCTTCATTTGTGGTCAAGAAGCATAAGAGGTAAAATTAATGTTTTTGTTGACTGATTTTTAGAATAGTTTTAGAAATGAAGTCAATCCATATACAATTTAATTTAATATAATTTACAATTTTCTTAATGCACCAACATTAAAGCCTCTTTATGCCTAAAAGTCAAAAATTTAAAAGGGAGAATCCTTTGTTTTAGTCATAATTTCCTTTGGGAATGCCTTTTGAATATAAGAAATAATTCTTAGGGTTCTCAAAAGAATAAGAATTCTAGGACATGCCTATTTGTTATTTGTTTTTTCATACATGGCTATTGGACCAATACAGATTGCAAAAATTGCACACAAATAGGCAATTATACAATATCCTGAATTTTACAAATGTTATCATGGCTGAAAATGAATATTTACTGATCTTTAAATTTGATTTATTATTTATTTATTTTTGAATGATCTGAAAAATCTCAGGAAAAATTAAACATCTAAGATTTATCATTTTTGTTAATATTTTGTTTGTTCTTCATTCAAAATTTACTCTTAGATTGATTACTCCAAAGAATATTACTCAAATCACTCAGACTTTAACTGAAGGGAGTAATACCAGGAAAGGGTAACGTCCAAAGTTTTCTTTGAAGCTTAAATTCATTTAGTAGCCAAAATGAGTTTCCTTTTTTCTTCTTAAACAAATGAAGGTTTTTTTTACCTTTTCAAATTTCATCACTATAAATAAACATTATTTTACAAATAATCCAAATAAAGAAATATATTCTTCCATTCATGTTTAGCCAGGCATTTGCCATTAGAAAATAGTAAAGGACAAAGAATTTGACCAATGCCACGTTAACAAAAAGTGTCTCTCTAATCAAAACACATTAGTTTAAATACTGTTAGGTTACTTGGTATCGTTTCTAGTAAAAGTATCTAAAAATTTCATGAGTTGAATCTCACAGATTCAAGGTAGCACCAGTTTAAAAAGCGTTCGGATACTAAGAAATCTGTTAACTGATATTAGGCAAGTATCCTTTTTTGCAATCTCAGTAATACCACCATCAGTGTAAAAGAAGACAAGAGTAAAAAGACTTCCCTCTACCCACAACGGTAAACACCACAAATCTATTCTATAGGTAGAAGGAAAATTTTAGTTAAATTTAAGTATCTTTGATGTCTAGGCAAAATATCAAAGGTTTTCATAGTATACTTAAAAAATATCTAATATTTATCATGCAAATATTACTCAAACATTTTAGGTCATGATGGAAAGGTTTAACAAAAATAAATCACCAGTATTGGGATAGAAAAATCCCAGTTAAAAAGAAGACAATCTTTTAAAATATTTTTATTAATTATAATCAAGGATTCATAGAAAATATTTAGCATGAACGAGTCAGTCTTATAACCAGTAACAAAGTGTTGTTACAATACAGAGGAAGGAAGAAAGAAATATGTGAAGATCAAAATTTATCACTTACCTCATGATTCAGCTCTGCTATCTGATCTTTCAGTTCCCTAATATACTGGTTAGAATCAGACTTGTTAAGTTGTCCTTGAAGCTTTCCTTCTTCTTTCTGTTTTGTGACAATACGACAAAGCAAAAACAAGAGAAAATTTTCATAACATGTACTTAAATATTTCAAGATATACGACAGCATAAGTGCATATTCTTTAATTAGCTGAATTCTGAACAGATTTACTTTCAATCTCTGAAAAATAATTTTTAGTGAATATATCAAATATTTCTTAATAATCCTTAGTAAGAGTTGTTTACAACAAATACAATTTACAAAATGTACTTTTTGAAGGACTCTTCCAAATCAATTGAATGGGTCTACTAATGAAAAAATTACCATAAAATTTCAATCATTTATTTAATGTAGCCAATTAGTTATCTTCAAGGCAGATATTTCAATATCTATAACATAAGAGATTCAGTGCTTAAGTCAAGAAGGTGAGGAGTCTCCCACAGTATACCTGGAGGTTTGCTTTTACTTGGGGAACACAGAAAGGGAAAAAAGAGGAGGTCCTGCAAATCACTCCAAAAAGGGGAGGACAGTTCTGAGGCTTCTTGTTTTAATTAGCTCAGAATTAAGAGTTGGGAGTCCAAACTATAGCCGATTAAAAGGTGCTCCTATTTAAAAAGCAGTTCTAGAACAGCGTTGGACCCATTTCTGAGAAAATAGATCCAGTAGGAGAGAGACTGCCTTTTGTATCACCTGAAAGAAAATATGAACTTTTTAGACAAAGAGCTTATTAAAGAGGGAAAACAAAGTTATTTTTGATATCTCCAGATTATAATACGTGTTGATGCTTAAAATGTTAAGCTCTGATCCAGAAACATCTACCGAACCTACTGAATAACTCGATACCAGAAGTAACTTATTTTTAACAGTTGCCAACCACCCAGTTTCCTTTCATGGAGACAATCACTGTTAGTTTTTTGTTATAGTCTTCCTGTGATGTTTTGTACATATATAATCAAACACACATATTCTTACCCATACCATAGACAATATATACTATTCAGCAGCCTAATTTAATCTCTCAACAGTACAGCTTGGAAGATCATTCCATATCAGGACACACAGAGCAGAAAGATACACATTCTGATTTGAGAGAGCTTTGAAGTTCATATAAGTTATTTTATTACTGAGTATTTATAGATTTTTAAAAAATAGGTTTTTAAATGTTTTCTTTTTTAATTTATTACATTCCCCTCCCCCTTCTGCTTGCCCTTGCTGTGTGTCCATTCTTGTGTTCCTCTCTGTCTGCTTTGTCTCCCCCCCATTGCGGCGACGTGCCGAGACCGGTCACTGCGCAGGCGGCTTTGCCCCGCTTGTGGGCGGCTTCTGCTTCCATTCACAGCCAGCTCCGCTTCAGTTCGTGGGTGGCTGGCTGCACTCCGTTCGCGGGCGACCTGCCCTGCCCGTGGTGGCTTTTTGCCCTGCCCACGGCGGCTCTGCCTGCCCATGGCGGCTTGCCCTTCTCAAGGAGGTCTGCCTGCTAGGAGAGGTCCCTGGGAACTGAACCTGGGGCCTCCCATGTGGTATACTGGCGCCCTATCCACTGGGCTATAAGGCCAGCCCCTTAAATGTTTTTGGTCTTGTACAATTACCCTGAGAGTAATGGGTTGCAGTGAAGAGCATTTTCTAATATGTAAATCTCTACTGCTGTCTTTTATACTCATAGTGAGAAGGGACCTTTGACATCATCCAATTTGGTCCTCTTACCACAGCCAAGTCCACCCTCCACTTTCCTTCTACACATCCTCCCCTAACACTGATGGCAGAAAGAAAACTAACTAGAACCTGGGTAGCTCCACTGTATAAGTCAGGGCACCACTCCAACAAGACTGCTCTTCTGCATTAACCCTCCCTGTTTCTGTACTTGCTTCAATTGCATCCCTAACTAGCCCTTAGTTTCTGTTCTTCATAAATCCTTTCTTCAAGTAAGCCCTGTAAGTCCTGTTCCTTTGCAACCTGTCTTACAAACCTTTACTGGAATATGGATTAGGAGAGTTTAGTGTAACTAATGTTTGTATAGACATACAAACACAACTATAGCTTTTTTCTACATCCTTTAGAAACTCTTCTTACATATTTAAACCAATTAATATAAAATACAATCATCTAAATAAAGTACTGTTTTATTCAATGATTACTAGCTTATAAATGTACTAGGTTTCTTAAATATATACAAGATACTTTATCATTTTTAGCCATAAGCTCATATTTAAGAAAAAATAGAAAACATGTTTTTGTAAATTTTGTTAGAAAAATTAGTTCAATCCAACCACCAGAGATAGGTAGAACCAACAGCAAAGCAGAGATATGTCAGAGTGCTAATCAAACCATCTCTGAAACCTTCCCTACCTGCTTTTCCATTTACATGAACCAAAAAAGTCCCTATGCTATTTAAACCAGTTTGAATTTGGGTTTCTGTCATTTGCAACCAAAATAAAAATAGCTATAATTTATTGAGCACTTAGCTCTTCTCCACTGAGGTTCCCCAAAGTAAGTAAGCCCTAATACCTAAAGCATCTGTTGATTGTAATGATCTAACTTAACTCCCATGTATCCAGAATTGTATTAACTATGTACTACCTTTGGGAGATTTGAGAAAACAGTCACTCAAATCACTTTTGGTAGGATTTTTTTTCACTTGTGAAGCCCTGGTGGAAAAAGATGGGTGTATATAATGTGCCAGGAATTTTTCTAAGCCTTTTGTGTGTAACCATCACAATAAGCCTTTCTGATATATATTATTATTATTCCTACATCACAGAGGAGGAAACAAGAATGAAAGATTGAGTCAACTAGTTGCCTATGAAACAGAGATTTTTCACCCTAAATTATAGCAAATTCTGCACATGAGGAAAAATGGAGACAAGAGTATGGAGATTTATGAAAAGGACCAAGCAAATTATCATTCTTGGATTTGTTGCAAAAGTCTCATGTCTTTACTTGAATATTTATTTTAGTCCCTGCTGACTTAAATGGGAATTGCAATATGAAAAGAATTAATGATGAAATGCTACAGCCACTTGCATTTATGGCCTTAAGCTAATGACCCATGCTATCAGCTTACAGCTGTTCAGTGCTGCTTACGAATACTTATGCCTGCATCTTATTTTTAATCACCCCACTTTTCCAATGAATTATTTCAAAGGCACATAAAAAGAAAAAAAGAGGAATATAATAAAGACTAATGAACCTGCTACCCAAATTCAGTCTGTTTCATGATTATCTCCTAAAATCTTCCATGGCTGTAGATTTACTCCATTTCAATTCCATATATTCTCAAAGTGGGAAAGGATGATGTCAAGCAAAGGGGAATAAGTGAGTGAGTGAACCAGGAAGGAAAGGAAGGAAGAACGTAGGAGAAAGAAAAACTTTATGGAAGGAGAATATTCCCTATGTAAAATAAGTGAAACCATTATCCATATAGAATATATTCTCCATATACCATAGGTAACACAAGAAATGGCACAGTAACAGAGTATGTAGATATACTTCCAAAGGAGATTTATTTGATGTAAATACTCACTTTGGATACATATGTTCAGATCTACTTTTTTGTGTGGCTCTGTTTTGTCTTATTTTGATTTCACATCATTTTCACTCCCTTGAAACGGCTGATTAAATGGAGAATGCAATCCACACCTAGGAAGAAATCCTGGATGAGATGGAAAGGCTAGATGTTGGTGGTATGGAATCAGACTTGGAGAAAGGTACCTTTAAATCTGGTCCCAAATGAAGGCAAAATTCTTGAGGATTTTGGACAGCCCATAGCAATAATATCATGTTGGATAACAAAAATTTTCTGTGCAAATAGATGACAAAGCCCAGTGTAAGTCCTAATGTTTTAAGATAGAAGCCCAAGAAAGCAGAAAGACTAAGTTTGAAAGGCTATAGGATGACCAGTAATAATATTAATTCTTTCCTAAAATGAAATTTGCAATGAAAAAAAAAAAAAGAAATTTGGCAAGATAGGTATCGCTAAATCTATTCTGCAAAAAGTCACTGAGGGACTCCAAAAATCGGTCTCCTCCAAAAGTGGGTCTCAGTAGGATTGAGCTAAAAATTTTGTTATAACACCTCGATTTCTGTGGAGGAGAGGCACTATTTAATGGAAAAAAAAAACAAAACAGAGCAGCTAAGAAATTACAATAAAAATGCTGGAATGTTTTAAACTTAAGAAAAAAAGATTCCTGTAAGAAATTGAAGCTCTCTTAGATTTTAAAATAAAAGTGTCCCTTGATTCTTTGATTCACTGTAGAAATAAGGCAGAATTTCAAAGAAGAAAGTTTTATATTTTTGATCAAATCCAACTGTACACAACCGTCCTTTATAGATTTAAATATGACTTTATAAAGCTTAATGCCAGGTTTCTTCTAGACAACTTTTATATACAAAAAGACTATGATGCATATTACCATTGTTTCTATGGACATAACCACAGAAAACAAATAACAACTTGTAAGGCATACTAGGTAAACTGAGTAAAGAGGAAGGGTTATTCAACTCCAGGTTCTAGCAGTGACTCCCAGGGCTCACACAATTATGATTTCAGCACATTTGTCACACATTAGTGGCACACCATTGTGACAGACACACCAGTTGGTTTCTGTATGGGTCTCTGTATGGGGTATTCTGATTCAACAGTCTACCTTAAGGGGATGATATCTGTTATTTCATATAGAAATAAAAAGTGACAGACGTCCTAAGTGCTATTTAATAAACGAAAATGTATAAATTACCTTTTATTTTTAAATCTGTGATTTTTATGTTCTACAAATGTACTCTCATTTAAATAGCTTTTTAGGATCCTCTTCAAGTGAATAGCTACACATTTACAATTCAGAAAAATACAGCAATTAACTAGTGCATTTTATGACACTGGTATCAGTTTACTCTTGAGATAGTTTATTCAATTATCTAATGTTCAAGATTTTTTTTGGCAAGTATTTTTGTAACTTTCTATTTTCAAGCAGTGTCCACATGGTTGTTTCTGATAAGCAGGTGGGAAAATGTCAGCTACACTAATAAATTTACCAGGAACCTGCATTTTCTTGAGGTTTTCTTTTGGTCTAGCTGATAACAACATATTGCCAGTTAACTGGTTTCCTAGTCAAAACTAATTAAATAAGCAACAAACTTAAAGAAAAAGAGGTCCACCATAATTTTGGTATGCTGTAATTTCACTGAACAGACTTTAAATACATACCTTTAATCACTTAATAAATGGAATTTTATATTGAGAGCATAAAGTAATATTTTAAAGGTTTAGATGCATATTTCACTCTTGGATATTTTAAGCAATTACCATTATGATGTTTGTAACAATCGATTTATATTAAGGCCTTAAGCTGTAGAGTTTTGTGCATGAGCCCATTAATCCAAAGGTCTTCAATAACTCTAGTTAACAATATGCATGTTGATGTTTTTATGGATAAGGCATAACAATGTCTGCAACTTACTTTGAAATGCATCAAAAATTAAGAAGGCTAGAATGATAGATATAAGAATATCTGATAAAGCAAGAGATAAAGCAAATAAATCAAAATATTAATCACAGAATGGAGTGGGTTTATGGGTGTCCACTGTACAATTCTTTCAACTACTGTATGTTTGAAATTTTCACACTAAAATACTGAGAGGAAAAAGTCATCAGTAAAATACAATTCAGGGAAGCAAATGTGGCTCAAGTGACTGAGCTCCCGCCTACTACATGGGAGGTCCGGGTTCGGTTCCCGGTGCCTCCTAAAGAAGACAAGTAAGACAGCCAACTGTGGCAAGCTGATGTAACAAGATGACGCAACAAGAGACACACAGAGAAAAACATAATGAGAGATACAACAAAGCAGGGAGCGGCGGTAGCTCAAGCGATTCGGCGTCTCCCTCCTACATGGGAGCTCCCAGGTTTGTTTCCTGGTGCCTCCTAAAAAAAGAAGACAAACACACAATAGACAGATGCAGCAAATGCAAACAATGAGTGAGTGGGGAGAAATAAATAAAATAAATCTTAAAAAATCCCCCCAAAAACAAAAAAATCCATTCCCCTCTCCCCTACCAGTATCTGCTAAAACTAAGCACTGATACACAATGTACTTCATTTACCTATGAGAAAGGATTATATCTTCCAAAGATAACAATGATTCTTCATTTAAAATCTACCTATCATTTAAAATCTAGGAATGGATAACACCTTCTTTACATTTTACTGGAAACTTAAAAAAAGCACACTGAAAAGTAATGCAAATAAGTCATTAGGACTTCATTAATACAGAATATAATTTTGTGGCAGGCTGAGCTACGGTTGACCTTTATATTTTGTAGTAGATTTTGTGGTTGTTACCTCAACAACCATTCCTTCTCCTCCCTCACCCACATTATGTGGCCATAGCATTGGAATTATTCCACCCCTAATCCTTGGCAGGCTCTGACTGGTAGTGTTTAAACCAAACAGGATAATCCCGTCTGTTCTGCCTCTGTGATTGGTTCAGGGGTTGCTAAATAGTGTGACTTTCAGAATTTTTGCTGGAAATTATGGGGTACAGATTCTTATTCTGGATATCATTATAGGTGGATGTGAAGCTCACCTGTTGGCCATTTTAAAATGATGAGGAAAACCTCTCAAGGATGAAAATGATGAGGGGGGCAGTGCCTTCAGAATCATGGTTAATTGCACCAAGTTGGAACTCAAATCAAACTTTTCCTGAGGCACATCCTATTTTTGGACTTTTCAATTACATGAGACAATAAATCCCCTTTCATATTGAAAACTGGGTTTTCTTCAATAAAAACATTCTACCTAATACATATTTTAAAAAATATATAGCTAAGTAAATGAATAAATAATATAAACAATCTAACCCAGGAAATCTTAAAAACAGTGATTCCCAAAGATCATTAAAGAGAAAAATT
>PVKH010004850.1:0-22829 GCA_004027955.1 Chaetophractus vellerosus | reverse complement strand
GCCCGTGGCGGCTTTTGCCTGTCCGTGGCAGCTTTTTGCCCTGCCCACGGCGGCTCCGGCCCGCCCATGGCGGCTTGCCATTCTCAAGGCGGTCTGCCCGCTAGGAGAGGTCCCCGGGAACCGAACCGGGCCCAGGGCCTCCCATGTGGTTTCCCAGCGAGCTCTTTATCCACTGAGCTATCTAGCCGGGCCCCCAACTTAATCTTCTAAGCATATGATTAACCACAGTAATGTCAGTGGCCTCTGCCTAGGTGCTTTCTTTCTAATTCAGGTTACAGAGGAAAACTAATGATTTTAAAAACTCAAAACAGATATTAAAAAACTGTGGTAGTCACATGGAAATGTTATAGGAAGGTCAGCAAAACATTCCTGACTCGTTAGCCGCTGCCCTTACCTTATGAACATCAATGTGCTGACTGCCAGGCAGCTCTGAGGAACTAAGGACCCCTACTTTGAGACTCAGGTACCCTTCTCTATCAGGACCTTCCCGTCCTCTCTTGTCAGAAGGCGTGGGGAGCTCTTGAGGTCGAGGAGCCTGGGCGGGAATATCTGGGGACCATGGTGGTTTGGTGAAGGCTGGATGAGTCAGGTGTGTGCAACTCAGGGATGAACAGAAACAGCCTTCACTGTTCTGAGAGTCAATTCAGGGGGTCTATTGGGCTTGGATAAGATTTCTCAGGGCTGGTAGCTTCAACCTGGCTTTGACTGGCAGCAGAGAGGATGGTGCATTCCCAAGGACATATGTGACTGTGCCAATTCTGATGGGCCAACTAAGTGTGAGGGATCACTTCTGCCTCTTCACTCTTACATTGCCTTCATGATCTAAAACTAAAAATAATCCACTGTGTGGTAATAGAGCTGTAATATGGAGACATATTTAATAGGTGTTTTCCTTGACTAAGCATCTACAATATGTTCTTTATAGTAAATGTAGGTTCAAGTGGGCACAAAAGGAATTCAGATATTTTCCTTTGTTAGTTAGATTGGTTACGGGCTTTCTCACAGAAAGAACGTTTAAGGGCTTCTACTCACCAGGAGTCTCGTACAATCTATCTGCGAGAGAAGCAGATCCAGCAGTGGCCAAATGCTCCTTACCTGGACCCTGACAGTGACAAGGGGGAGGACGAAGGTAAGGAACCCACTAGCCTGGAAACTGTTAAAAACCATTATCAAGAGGGCCTCTGAGGTGAGTCGGGTGTGGACTTGCCTTGGCTCTGGCGAGCTCTCCTGTTACTTACTTAAGACCACAGGACAAAGGTCTTTTACTTTTGTTTTCATTAGGGCTACTTTCCCACAGAAAAGTTTGGCTGTGAATGAGGCACCTCCAAATAAAGAAAATCATTAAAATAATTGGTCTTTGGGAAGAAAAATGTATATAGGTAGTTTGCCTGCTTGTATAATTAGGAACCCCAAATTTAAACTTTCTTGTTTTCAAAAATGAGGTATACATAAAGCCTCTTGGGTATTTAATCAGATAACCTCGCTGAGAACAAGAACCTCTCAAACCTAGTCATTTCAACATGTTTGAAAGTTACATTTACCTTCATATCAAACTTCAAAATTATTTGCTCCTCAAAAATGTATTGTGGGAAGTGATAATATTTAGCAAAACAAAAGTTCAGGAATAAACAGGTCATTGCCGTTCAGAGTCAATCTCATGTCTAAAATTCCTTTGCTTTCAGAAGAACGAGCCACAATCTATTCTTTAAACAGTGATGAGGGGTCAGAAGATATTGCTCAAAGATTACTAAGAGCAAAGAAACTCCTCAGTGATGAGGTAATACCAAATCTATTCAATTCTAGGGGTTTTCTGTATAATGAAATGAAGAGCCCACAGAGCAGGTGGGCATTCAGTTGTCTACACACATTACTGAGAAATGCAGTAACAGGACTATGAGTGGCCAGAGGAAGTTTGGATACCTGTACTCAGGTAGGTCCAGGAAGGCTGCATGGAAGAAGAGACCTCTTGCTGGGTCTTGATGAATGACTAGAAGATTGCAGCACACACAAGCCAGGATGGGGCATTCCAAGTGGATGAAAAGGCCTTTAGGTAAAAGGCTCGGGTCTCTGAGATACCAGGGCTCATCTAGAGGACTACAAATCAGTCAGTGTGGGTACAGCAGGGGGTGTAACATGTTTATTGTGGAAAACTGGGTGTCTTTATTATTTGGTCATAAGAGTAATTGAGGGTTATTTCATTTTTATATTAATAAAATATTTTTACCTTTTTTTTTGAGGGGGGGGGGGTGACCCTGTATGTGGGAAGCTGGTGCTCAACCACTGAGCCATATCAGCAACTGAGTTGGTTCCTTCATTTTTTTTTTTTTTCCTAGGAGGCACCAGGAACTCAACCTGAGACCTCCCATGTGGGAAGTAGGTGCTCAACTGCTTGAGCCACATCCATTCCCAAAGTATTTTTACTTTAATTCTTTATTTTTCTACTTGTAAGATCACAAGTAGAAAGAAATCATAAGTCTTTTTTATTTTTTATTTTTTTAGATTTATTTATTTTATTACGTATCTCCCCTTCCCCCCGCTGCGGCGACACGCCGAGAGTGGACACTGCGCAGGCGCGGCTTTCCCCGCTTGTGGGCGGTCTCTGCGTCCGTTCACGGCCAGCTTTCAGTTCGCGGGTGGCTGGCTGCGCTCCATCCGCGGGCGACCTGCCCTGCCCGTGGCAGCTCTTGCCATGTCCGTGGCAGCTTCTTGCCCTGTCCACGGCGGCTCCGGCCCGCCCATGGCAGCTTGCCATTCTCAAGGCGGTCTGCCCGCTAGGAGAGGTCCCCGGGAATCGAACCCAGGGCCTCCCATGTGGTATGCCGACGCCCTATCCACTGGGCTATCGAGCCGGCCCCAAATCATAAGTCTTAATTATCCAAGTGAAACACTGTTGTTGTTGCCCATATGCCATAATAATTCAGGCAATATTTTCTGAATACTTCACATGCACCCCTCCAGGTTCTGGAGATACAGATGAGTAAACGTCACAGTCATAGTTTTAAACAGTGGTCACTTGTAAAAGGGAGGTATTTATTTTTCATTTATAGATATATGTCTAAAACACCAAAAACATACTGAAAAGGCACATAAAACACAGTCTTTGTTTAAAGTCAGTAGGCTTTAAAATGTTGACTTTTAGATAGAAAAAAGTGAAATACTGAGGAAGCAGAAGGGCAAATTTCAAGTAATTTGATGTGAATTCTACTCAGAGTGAAAAAGTAAGTCTCCCTCCAATCCTGGTCCTTCCCCAGGGGAAATCTGGGTCCAGTCCCCTGCCAGCCTAGAGACATGTCTGCGCCATAGGCTGACTGCCCAGGGATTTGAGTTCTAACGTGCTGGCTAGCTCCCAAACTGTCAGTGCAGGACTAGTTGATAAATTTTCCAGAAATGTTCCATATTGAATTTTATTTTATCTCTCTTACCTGTTCAGGAGGGGAACTTTTCAGAAAGAAGAAAGCAGGGGGTGAAGAGGAAGAAGATGACTGAACTATAAAATGTGTACCTATATACTGTATTCAAAAATTTGATTTAAAATGACAAAAACTTGCTTTGATTTAAAAAAACTGGTTTGCTTTTACATAATTCCAGTTGTGAAAAACAAAACATTCAAAAGCAAGTCTGTGACTTTAGGAAATCCATTTCTCCCAAACAAGTACTTTATTTTAGTAACTTTATTCTGAGTCTTAGGTTATAGTGCATTCCTGCTGCTCTGTCCCACCACCTCCTTCTGTCCCCCGAAAAGAAGCACTGCCTAGCCCCAAAACCCACCTGCTTAGGTTCAGCTCAGGTATTGCCTGCTCAGGATGTTCTCCTTTTCATGCCCAGTTGGGATCGGGGCTCCTCTGTGCTCTGTAGTCCCCTTAGCACAACGCTGACATTCTATTTACCACATTGCACCATGATGTGAGAAGAGTAGGGAGTCTAGGGAGGACTCACCGGATGCTGGGGGCTTTGCCAAGAGCTGTGTGAGCCTCACTGATTCTAACCCCCAGAACACTTGAAGGGCAGGTGTGCTGTTATTTCCATTTTACAGACAAGGATGCTGAGATGTAGTGATTTAAAACCTCTGGTCAAAACTTTTATTCTCCAAAGCTTATTTTTTGAGATAAGGTCAGGGTTTCATATGCACAGCAAGCACAATGTGGAACAGGTACATTGTCTATAAAAAATAATGACTTTATGCAGACAACTATCCAAAATACCTATATGAGATAAATGGTCCCCCTTAGGTTTAGGGGGAAAAGCAGGGGGAACCAAAATACTAGATTTGGCTTCTAGCTCTGTCACTGGCACAGCAGCTGGAAATAGTAAGTATCTAATAAGCATTTACTGAATGCTTACATACTTTTAGTATGCTTACATACTTTTAGTATGCTTACAAACTAAAAGTATTATTTTGGGCTAGTCACTTAACTTCTCTGAGGTCAGTCTCCTCAACTGTATAGGGGTTAAACTCATAAATCTTTCCCATCACCTAAAATTTTTTAAAACATTTTTTTGCCTGCCCCCCGAGATGGCTTCATCTGTTTGCTCTTTGTCTTTTTTTTTCTTTAGGAGGCACCAGAAACTGAACCTGGGACCTTCCATGTGGGAGGCAGGCACTCAATTGCTTGAGCTACATCCACTACCCTAAAATTTTTTGTACTTTTCTATCTGTGAGAGTTGAATACTATTTAGATGGTTTTTAAAAAATATATATTAAAAAAATTTTTTTAAAGATACTTAGATTACATAAATGTTACATAAAAAATATAGGGATTCCCATATGCCCTGCTCCCCATACCTCCTACATTTTCCCACATAAACAACATCCTTCATTAGTGTGGAATATTCATTGCAATTGATAAACGCATTTTGGGGCACTGCCACTGAGCGTGGATTATAGTTTATATTGTAGTTTATACTCACAATTCTGTAGGTTATGGGAAGATATATAATGGCCTATATCTGTTGTTGCAATGTCATTCAGGACGATTCCCAAGTCCCAAAAATGCCCCCGTATTATACCTGTTTTTCCCTCTCCTTGCCCTCAGGGCTTCCAGTAGCCATTGCCTCCACATTAATGTTGTAATTTCTTCCATTGCTAGAATCATAAGCCTATAGTAGAATACCAGTAAGTCCACTCTAGTCCATAGTTCATTCCCCAATCCTGAGGATTCTGGAATGGTGACATCCACTCCACTTCTAATTGAGAAGGGGCTTTGATCCCATACAGCTGATGAGTGGGACTCTCGTTTCCTTGGTATGGTATTTGTCCATCTTTACCTCTTCCTTAGTTGTCCTGGGTGAGTCCAATGAACTACAGAGTAGGTGTTGCAACTCCACTGAGGCTCAGGGCCCAGCTGGCAAATGGACAGCCCAAAGATTTAAGTTTCTTGGATGTACACCTACAAACTCCAGCACCATGTATAGGTTCAAATAGAAGGGACAGATGAACCATGTGTATGTGTTTAGATGTTTTTTTAAAAACATTTCATTGCTAAATAGAAATGATCAAAGAAAAAAAAGGCTCACAATCTCACCACGTGAAAACCATTATATTTCCTTCTCTTTTATACTTTTAAAGCCAGATTTCATGGTCATGAACACATCTATAATCAGCAGTAGCTCCTGCAAAGGAATTTAGAGGCTCATTCAGAGCACCAAGAGGTACTAGTACCATTCGGTAACATTCTTAGATGGAGCCGCCCTTGAAGGGAATCACAGGCGCTGGTATGGTCAGTCTGTGAACAGGACTGGGGCAGGAGCCGGGCTGGGATAGTGATCTCTTGGCCCTTAGCTCTTGCAGACCAGGCAGAAAATGTCTGCAGGATAAAAATGGCAATTTTGAACACTATTGTAGTCAGCCACCCCCCACAGGAGTGACACTAGACTCAGCATTTTTAACTGGGCTGCTTTGGAGGACACGCTGAGGGCATTGTCTCCCCACAGCCACAATTCCTGGCACCCACATCCACTCAGACTCTAGGGAGCTGGAGTTATCTGATAGCTCAAGCCATCTGAGCCTCTCTGACTAGTCAAAGGGGATACATATCAAGGCTTTCTGTACATGAATATAAAGCTCAAAGGCCATCCTCAGAAGGTCCAAACTACATTAAAGACTTAAATTAAGGGGAATTTCTCTATTCCCCTAAGTTAAGAGAATTCTGAAAATAGGTTAAATTATTTGACACATCCATAAAATTTCCTTAAACCCATTCCATATTTCATTGATTTTCTCTTTTGGTTGGCAGATGTAGGTGAGTGATCTGAGATGTCTGCTTTACTGTAGAAATAATCTCTAGTTTATTAGTAGGATTGGCTCCCATCAGGTGCAGAATGTACTGTATTATAGTACTCTGTTTCTTCACACAACTGAATTCAATTTTTTAAAAAAGATTTATGTAGTCCACCCCCCCTTGTTTTTGCACTTGCTGTCTGCTCTCTGTGTCCATTCGCTGTGTGTTCTTCCATGTCTGCGTGTCTTCTCTTTATGTGGCACTGGGAACCGATCCTGGGACCTTCTGGAGTGGAGAGAGGTGCTCAATCTCTTGTACCACCTCAGCTCCCTGGTATGCCGGGTCTCTTATTGTCTCTCCTCTGTGTCTATTTTTGTTGTGTCATCTTGCTGCACCAGCTCTCTGCACAGGCCGGCACTCCTTTGTGGGCCAGCTCTCCGCTTGGGCCAGCTTGCCTTACCAGGAGGCCCCAGGAATCGAACCCTGGACCTCCCATATGGTAGACGGGTGCCCAATTGCTTGAGCCACATCTGCTTCCCTGAATTCAGTTTTATGGATGGACAAGACTAAGCACTGATGGTATTAGATTGGACCATAAGAAATTATTATCTTTATAGGTAAAAATGGTCAAATATTGACAATTTTATATAGTTCAACTTAATAGGGTAGACAAGAGTAACTCAGGGAAATTAATAAACTTATTTTGAAGAGGTATGTAAAGACTGAAATTTAGAGCATAGGAACTAAAGGAATGATGTACTTTTTTAAGAAGTCCAAGTCTATAGGGTCTTTGATAAACTTTCTTGAAATAATTTACACTAATATATAATGGTAAGTTCTAAATGCCTATAGGACATAGTCTTCCAAAGAAAATAAACTTCACTGAGCTATTATGAACTGGATTAAGAATACTTTTGTATTATTTAATTATCAGTGTTGTAAAATGCACTGCTTTTCACTTTTAAGAATGGAAAAAAATAAAGCATTTACTGTGTTTTGGATAATTTAGCATTAAAAAAATGTATTTAAGCACCTGACTTCATGTGAAAAAGAATGATGAAACCACATACAATTCATCCAAAAGACTGAAAAAAATAAAACAGGCATTTCTTTGAAATTACAAAGGATTTTATGATACTTATGTGTGTGCATGTGTATTTTTTTTACATTTGTTAAGCAGACCAGTTTAAAAACTTGAAGTAGCTTTATCAAAAACCTTTTCCTATCTCTCTTTTTTGAGTAGAAGTGAAATTTAAAGTCCTAAAAATTGCTATACATGCACGCCAAGAAGCACCCAGAATTTATGTTCTTACACCTTATTCTATGAATGTATAAATATGGATACAGTATTTGACAGAAAAAGTTTAGGTCAATTAATTGTTTTGCATCATTTAAAACATACTGACAGTTTGTAGAAAAGAAAGTAAAACCTCATATTTAGTGTCTGATTATCTTGAAAGTGTATGACCTTGTTACAATATGTTAACAAAACATGCTGGTATTGTTCCTTACTGGACAATCTATTCTTATATAGTGACTACTAAGTAAAATTCTTTATATGTCAATGAAGTCTTTGTAAAATACTTGGTAATGGTCTTAACTTACAAGCAATTTACTTAGAAGTGTCTTTTTTCTCCAGGTAAACCCTAAACTTGGTCCTTCTGAATGCTCAGACTGTAAGTTGGAGTTTAAAATTAATAAAATGTTATAAATGTTTTATTATAAAATTTTTCAAATTTGCTCAGTTTTTACAGGGAAGGACTTACAGAGCTGAATTAAGAGCAGAGAAATCGGTGACCTAAGAATGATCAAATTAAAATATGGCATAAGAATAAAAAAACTTTGCTTATAAATTTTCTCAATTTAAAATAATTAGTGAAGAATTTCTTTGGTTTGTTTAATAAGCGAGTCCTATGGTGAGAAATATCTAGAAACACTGATTGGCGAGAGCTGATGGAGAAGACAATTCTATTCGTTTTAGACATAAAACTCACAGCCTTTGTCTGAGGGCAGCAACAGGAGTTGTTTCTGGCACATCCATGTGCTCTGTTCTTTGGTATCATGTCTTCAGCACTATTCAAAAGTGAAGTGGCACTGTGATAAAGGAGCAAATTTGGACAGGATTGAACCTCCAGAGAATGGAAGTAGCTATGAACTCCACAAGAAGCATGATCCTCAGATCTGCTGGGAGGTGACAGTGGTTCCTGATTTTATAGGGGAAAAATGAAGCAGCCCAGAGAATACACAAAGCCAAAAGGAAAGACTCTATGAAACTCCATGAGTTCTTTCATTTTGTTTTAATGGCAGCAAGGGTTAAATATAATGTACATGACTAACATTCTATCAGAACCTTTTTCTTTCTTTTATGGTTTTTATTATATCATGGACTCCCCTTTTTAAATGAAAACAGATCAGATACTTGGTCAATGGGAAAACAATTTACAAAGTTCTATTTACATGTAACTTTTTGAGTGCACCTATGCACAAAGCAAGAATGAGGGTTATTTCACTAGAATAACAAGAATTTGCAATTCAATGGCCAAAATAACTCTCCTTGAAATCTCGTAACAATTTACTAATCTATTTAACACAAAAATGTTTCGTTGGTCTTTTAAAAGACAGGCACCCTTAGAAAACTTAATCTCACTTATACTGTAGGCTTTTACTAGGCTTTAGCTACAAGTATATAGCACCAAAATCCATTTTAATAGTATCAGTATTAACCATTAATATTGAGTTTAAATACAATTTCATACAGGCATATTGGAAAAATGTGAATTTCAGACAAATATGCATATAAAATTTTATAAAATGGGTAATTAAAATCTTTAAAAAAAAAACAGCAATTAAAAAATACAAAGAATATTCTTTTAGATAACCAGATAAATTCAATTGGTTACACCACAAAACATAGTCTCAGAAAATCTTTGGCTTAATAATCAGACTATTTCAAGGGGAGCGGTTGTAGTTCAGCAGTTGAGTGCCTGCTTCCCATGTACGAGGTCCCGGGTTCAATGCCCAGTCCTCCTAAAAAAACAAAACCAAAAAAAGACTTTCAAGAGCCTAATCTATTCAATCTATTGTAAAATTTTAGAGCAAGATAGAAATAACAAAGTTACTACAAGGTAAAGAGGTGCCAGATTTTAAAAGATCAAAGTAAACACCATTTTTTTCTCCTTTATAATTACAATTCTTGATTTTCTATATTCAGTTGCATGAAGGTTTATCTTCAAAGTTACTTAGCAAAGAAATCTTTTATTCAATTATATAATGAACTATTATAGCTCAGAACTGGAATGGTATAAGCAAAATACTCAACTTCTTCATACTTTGATAAATAAGTAAAAATACTTCCCATAAGTATGATACAAAATTCTAGGTAAAATTCTACCTACTTAAAAACTTATGGGAGGAAGGGGAACATACTTATCAAGTTAGTGAGTTACTAAACAATGTGAGCAAGGAAGCCTTGATGAAAGCGTAAGTGTCCAATTCTTCCTGGTAGCCTTTATATACCTGCTCCACGCCTTACTCCCAACCCTGATGGAACTGTGCAGTCTCTAAAATCAAGTACAATCCAAAAGTTGTATATGGGAGGAATAAAGGAAGGGGGGAGGAAGGGAGGGAGGAAAGTAGGGAGGAAGGACAGAAGGAAGGAAGGTAGGGAGGGAGGAAGCCTTGCTAAATTGGAAAAAAAAATCAGTGGCTTAAAAATGAAAGAGAACAGTGCAAAATTTATCTTTGGCCCCTTTGAAACATTGGATACTGGTTAAAAAACAAAAAACAAAAACCACCACAATTCTTATGAGGGAAACCTGTTAAGAAGTCTTGTTGCCATTCTACACAAGAAGCTTGTACATCTAGCTCATTAGATAAACAGTCCAGCCCAGGCCAAAGTAGCAGGAATTTGTAATTCAATGTCAAAAAGCTTTAAAAATTGAACAAATTACCTCCCCCTGCTCCAAAACCAGATTCTTTCCATTAAAAAATCTCCCTGTAAATGATACAGCCAGGCATGAATTTTTGAGGTGAGGATTATTCAGATTCCTTTCCTATCTCCTTTAGCTGTAAATGCCTCTGCCATCAATGCTTCAAGAAGGTCTACACTGACATGGGGCATGAAAACAAGTCCAACTCCTCTATCACAGGTGCCAACGTTAGAGTTTCACATCAGTCTCCCCATCACTGAATACTGTTTAATTTTTACTTTAATACTTTGTGCACTAAGAAGACTACTTTGGTTATGAAAAATTACTTCTATGAAATATGGATAAAAAAGTACAAGATGAAAGGAAACATTAAAACTGACTTATAAAGAATAGAAGGTTTCCTTAATTCCTTGGTTGGAAAATTTTGTAGTGGTGATTAAATACTGTTTATTCAGCTCTGCACTGCATACAGGAAATTCATACTAAACAGTGCAACACAAAGTAATTTATTCATGTGCCAGTTTCTAATTTAATTGTAGTAACCACCAGTTTAAATGACTGTTTTGCAAGCTCCTCAGACTTGAACTCCATCATATTAATTATCTTTGATTTGATGGGTATAACAATAGCTTGCTCTTAAATTTTACCCTAAATAACCAAGAATTGGCCATATGCTTTTTTACGGGGAAGAAAATAGTTTTTCTACTCAGATGCTTTTTAACTATTATATTTCATAAAAATTTAATAATTCCCACATTATTAAAAATGAAAAAACTGTAATGAACATAACATAGACAATGTATGTAACCTGACAAAGCTGATGACTTTGTTTAATAGCAATTTTGATATCACCAATGTCCCTTTTTTTATTTTAAAAGATTGGCCCTCAAAATGTTCAAATTCTTCTAGACAAAAGACTTCTGAAACTTTTTTTTATAATTGTATTTTTTTAACCCAAGACTCATAATAAGCCATTCAAGCTAAATTAAAAATGATTTTAGCAAAAAGTAGAAATAGTGCTTCAAAATATAAAAAATTACCTACTACTGATTTTACAATTTTAAACTGGTAACAACTTAAACTAGAAAAAAGATATATAGAATTTTAAAAAAGAATGGGAGATTTCCAGTCTTTTCCCTTCTACCCAGGCAAATTTTATATCTGATATCACTGACATGAAGTCCTGGTGATTTTCTGAAGTCTTCCAAAGGCTACCATGGTAGACTTACTGGTGGTCTCCTTCGACTCGTCTCTTGCGAACTATGAGAAAAATACAAGAAAGTATGTTAGAAATCCCCATTAGCCTTTATAATGATAATTTACTTGTAATAAATAAGATACTGTATAATCCAGTTATAGTTGTTCAAAAACAAAATATCCATTCTAGTTCACATGACCATTAAAATTAAGAAGTATCTTTCATGTCATTCATCATTGTAGTTTCTCTCTTGGGAACCAAGGGGCCATAAGCAAGAACTACATGCTGTAAGCTCAATGATTAATAACCATGCTCATACAGGAGCAATGTTAGAAATCTAAAAAAAAAAACCAGACTAGTCAATTATCTTTAAGTCACTGTGTCTGTCATATTTTTATTAAAAATTTATACCTAGATTTTAAAAATGAACAAATTATTGTGTTATATATTAAAATGACATTCAGACAGCTAAGATTAGAAAGTATTAAAAATAACTCTTTGCATGCTCTTTGATTAGATACCACAGTGCATTTCCTTAGTCTATGAAAAAATGTACCAAAACATTTTTGTTATTTTTAAAGGCAAGTGACTTGCCACTGGCTTTCTAAGTTTCCTTCTCTTGAATTCTACAATATGAACTGGTTCCGGCTCTGATAAAACAACAAATGCAAAGTAATGAACATCTCAGACCCTGGTAAGGTGGTGAGGTCACCTCTATCATAAACTTTGGCCACATGGCCAGTCAATAGTTCAGCTGATGGAGTAAAGAAAGGTGCGTAATTCTAAGAACCTCATCTCTTCACGGACTGGTGACTCTGAACCACCAGGCTGTTGCTCACTAGTAGCAGAGCAAGGCATTTAACTACAGCATCTAGATCCCTACAATCCTACCTATCTACCATCAGAAAGCATCCGCTGGGAGCCACCAGTTCAGGGCTCCTCAGAGCTCAGATAACATCTTATTTAATGGTAAAAGAGTGAAAGCTTTCTTTCCCTCTAAGATCAGGAATAAGACGAAGATATCCACTATCACTACTGATTTCAATATTTTACTGGAAATTATTGCCAGAGCAATAGGCAAAAATAGATAAATAAATAAAAGGCATCCAAATTTTAAAGGAAGAAGTAAACTTTCCCTATTTGCAAATGATATGATACTATAAACAGAAAATCCTGAAAAATCAACAGCAAAGCTCCAAGAGCTAATAAATGAATTTAGCAAAGTTGCAGGGTATAATATCAACTCTCCCAAATCAGTAGTGTTTCTATACACAAACAATAAGCATTCAGAACAAGACATAAGAAAAAACTTCTATTCACAATAGCAACGAAAAGGATTGGAAGACTAAATATCATTACAATGTCAACATTACCCCCAAAGCAATTTATAGATTCAATGCAATACCAACCAAAATGCCAACAATTTTCTTTACAGAAATGGAAAAACCAATCATCAAATTTATATGTAGTTACACTTCCCAATCTTAAAACATTACAAAGTCACAGTAATCAAAACAGCATGGTACTGGCACTAGGACAGACAGAGACCAATGGAATAGAACTGAGGGCTCAGAAACCAACCCTCACACTTATGGCCAATTGAAGTTTTTTGTTGTTTTTTTAGGAGGAACTGGGATTGAACCCAGGACCTCGCACATGGGAAGCAGGCCCTCAACTACTGTGCTATACCTGCTCCCTGCCAACTGAATTTTGACAAGGTCAGAAAGACTACTCAAATTGGGAAAGAATATTTCTTCAACAAATGGTGCTGGGAAAACTGGATCTCCATTTGCAATCCAAAAAAGGAGGCTGACCCCTACTTCACACTTTATACAAAAATCAACTCAAAGTGGATCAAAGACCTAAATATAAGAGCCAGAACTATCAAACTCTTGGAAGAAAATGTAAGGAAGCATCTTCAGAACCTTGTATTAGGCAATGGTTTCTTTGACCTTACACTCAGAGCACAAGCGCAAAAAGAAAAAATAGATATACGGGACCTCATCAAAATAAAAATCCTCAAAGGACTTTATCATGCAAGTAAAAAGAGAACCTACAGAATGGGAAAAAATATTTGGAAATCACCTATCTGATAAAGGATTAATATCCAGTATATATAAAGAAATCATCCAACTTAACAAAAGGCAACCCAATTAAAAAGTGGGCAAAAGATGTGAACAGACATCTCTCTAAAGAAGATATACAAATGACCAGAAAGCACATGAAAAGATGCTCAACATTAACCATCAGGGAAATGCAAGTCAAAACCATAATGAGATACCATTTCACACCTATTAGAATGCTGCTATTAATACAATGGAAAATAACAAGTGTTGGAGAGGATGTAGAGAAATAGGAACACTCATTCATTGCTGGTAGCAATGTAAAATGGTACAGCCACTGTGGAAGACAGCTGTGGAAGAAAGTTTAGCAGTTCCTCACAAAGCTAAGTATATAACTACCATATGACCCGGCAACCTCACTATTAAGAATATAACCAAAAGTGGGGAGTGGATGTGGCTCAAGTGGTTGAATGTCTGCTTCCTACATGGGAGGTCCCAGGTTTGGTTCCCAGTGCCTCCTAAAAACAACAATAACAAAAAACAAGCAAACAAATGAAAAAACCAACTAAGGGAAGCTGATGTGGCTCAACTGGCTTCCCACATATGAGGTCCCAGGTTCAATCACTGACCCTGGTCCCTCAAAAAAAAAAAATATATATATCTATATATGTGTGTGTGTGTGTGTGTATATACACATACCCAAAAGAATTGAAAGCAGGGGCTCAAACAGATATTTGCACACTGATGTTCTTAGCAGTATCATTCACAATTGCCAAAAGACGGAAGCAACCCAAGTGCCCATCAGCTGATAAATGGATAAATAAAATGTGGTATATACATACAATGGAATATTATTCAGTCATAAAAAGGAATGAAGTTCTGAAGAAAAAAAAAGGAACTTCTGATACATGTGACAACATGGATGAACCTTGAAGACATCATGCTGAGTGAAATAAGCCAGAAACAAAAGGAAAAATCTTGTATGATCTCACTGATTTGAAACAGAATAATTATTTGAAACTCATAGCATCAGAATCTAGAATATAGATTACCAGGGAATAGGGTGGGGATAGGGAATGGGAAATTAAGGCTTAAAATGTACAGGGTTCCTATTTGAAACGATAGAAATGTTTTGGTAATGGATGTTGGTACAACATTGGGACTGCAATTAACAGCACTGAAATATATATCTGAATACGACTAAAAGGTGAAATGTTAGCTTGTAGATATGATACCAAAAAAAATTTTTTTTTAAATCCATGGAACTGTATTACACAGTGAACCCTAAGTTAAACCATGGACTTTAATTAATAGTACAATTATGAGACCATGCTGTCATCAATTGCAACAAAGGCTCTACAACAATGCAAGGTGTTGGTGGTAGGATGGTATATGAGAATCCTGTATTTTATGCATGACTGTTCTGTAAACCCATAACTTCTTTAATAAAGGAAAAAAACCCACACATTTTGATGCTTGCAAAAAAAAAAAAGTACACTATAGTAGGGAAAGGACAGATTCTGGAGTCAGTGACAAACTGTGTGTATCATGGCTCACTTTTTTTTTTTTTATTCCTCACATTTAAAAAAAAAATATGGGTTTTTTGAGCAATTGTATGTTTACAGAAAAATATGCAGAAAAGTACAGAGTTCCCATATACCTCCCTCTCACACACACTCACTTATTTTTTTTTTAGTTTTTTTAAAAACTTATTATTAGGGAAGTTGTGAGCTTACAAAACAACCATGCATAATGTGCAGAACACACTCACTTTAAGCAAGTTATATAACCTCTCTGGGCCTTAACTCCTTATAACAGGAGAATAATGATATCTGTACTTCAAGAATGTACAGTTAAAGACACAATAACTGCAGAGTGCAGTATCAAAAACATAGAAAGCATCCAATAAAGGATATGCTGCACCATCATCATCATCATCGTCATCTACCACAGACGTAGATATGGGATCATCCTGAGGCCTTGGTTAGCCATCTTTTTGGGGTTAGGAAAGCCCATTCAGTTATTATGATTTATTGGTTTGGATACTTTTCCCAGTAATTTCCTCTGTTTAAATGAGATTACAGAACTGTTAATTTTCATCTCTCTTCTGGAAGCAAGTAGGAAAGCAATTGCCTTTTCAGCCTGAATTGGCTATCTGACAGAGGACTGAAAAGCCACCAGGTGCAAATGTCCTGCCAGGGCACAGGTGCTCTGCTTCTCATGCTATTTTGAGTTGGCTTCTGTGTATTGGCTTCCAATAAGATGAGGCCAAGCTTTCAGGTGATGTGCAAAAAACTTTTCCAGCCATTGGCTGGGTGCTAGCTAGAAAACAAAAAACAGGAGGACTAAGTCTCAAGTTCCCATGGAAATTTTTATACTTATCTAATCACGTTTGCCACTGATTTTAACTTTAGTCCATTTTAACAAAGAAAGAGTTTCATGTGTTTACTGAAATATTAAAGGGAAAAAATCAAATGGAGATTTTGGAGTCCTCAAACACAAACTTAATCCATGTACATAGATCTCTCAAAAATAGAGAACTATCTGAAAGGGGAACTCATAATTCTTCAGATATTAAGGTAAAACTTCAGATAATAGAGTAGAATATTTCAAAGAAAATTCTAGATTGCAGCAGGGTTATGATGTTACTGGCAGACAATTTCACACGTTAAAAATATGTTATAAAAAACATGTTATAAACAAGATCTATAGGACAGAGTGCAACAAACAAAAAAGGTATATAAAACTGATTATGCAGTTAGCTAGTAAATAGTAATATGAGACTCAAGTTCAATTGAATATAGCATGTATACCATATAACTTCTTTGCTGCTAAAGCTGTGACACTTTAGTTGGAGAGCTGTAAAAGAGATAGAATTATTTCAGTGAATAGCTGAGACTAAGAAAACAGAGAGGGAAAGAAGTTATTAAAATCAGATTACTAACGCTGGAGTTCTCTGTATGGGGTTTGTATTACTTTTGCAATTGTCCTGTCAGTTTGAAGTATTTTTTTTTTTAAGTTTTAAAAAATTGGGCAACTAAAAAAAAATCTGAACACAAGATTTAATAATCCCCATTTTTAAGGTGAAGGAAAATTATATGCCTAAGAGATTCTATACAAGTTTCAACCCTGCTTCTTTGATAATTCTTCTGAGTTACTACCTAGTAGGCTGCTGAGACCTTTGTGTAAGAGAATATGGTTTTCAGACTTGCCACCGTGAGCTAAAGGCAGAGATCAGAATGTAAGGATGAAAAAAATAAATCAAGCAGAGAGAGTGGAAGGTAAGCTGCTGTTGCTGTGAGGACAATAGCAGAGAAAGATGGGAGCAAAGAGCCATTTCTCATTCTTCTTTCTCACTTGGGGACCTTCTTGCTACCTTCCAGCAATTCCTTAGCTCATCCTCTAGATTAGAGGCTTATAAATTTGCCCTGTTAACAATACTTTGCATCTGGCCCAATTTCTTTCCAAAACCCACTCCACTAATATAAATTCTGAATTCTTCATGATTAGTCAATTGTAAATGAGATTTAACTAGACTCATTTTCCTTCTATATCTAATAGAGTAAAAAGAAGAGTTTTTTGGAAGTACCATTTTAATCATGCATTCAGTGGCCTATAATGGCTCTCAAATACTTCCCACATAAAATCCAAAGAAATTGAAGTTCTTTGCCAAGTAATTTTAGTGCCTTCTCTACCAACTCTTCCTCTTAATCAGCTGCCATAACTTTTTGTTCTGTTAGCTTCAAACAGCAAGTAATTATTGAAAGATTATTCTGGGCCCAGCATCATGTTATGAGTCAGTTCTCAAAATCTGCAGATTATCCTCAGGATAGAAATAACTTGCTTGCCTCCACATTTGAGCTTTATCCATGCAATCATCCACTCCAGCAATGTCTGTCCTTTCTTATTCTTATTTCATGCCTAAGACCTAACTCAGATGAGAATGAAACAACATGACTGGAAGCCTAGAGACAGCTGCCAGTACTAAGCTGCCTGCTTTCTCTCAATTCTGCTTTGTGTACCTGGCCACAACTTCTGTGACACAGCCTCCTCATCTTCTACTTCTCATTGCTCTGGACAGCTACTCTATTGCTAAATGTCAACATAAAGCAGCCTAGAAAGTCTGTTCCCCAAATCTTTCATCTACCAAAATCTCCCTTCCTATAATATTGGGCACTTTTTTTCTTGCAGAAATGTGGGCAAAGTGCCTACCACGAAAGGCTTGGCAGAAGGGCACAAGTGCTGAGCCTTGCAAAGGCTGGTATCCCAGCCATGACACAGGCTTTTGCTGTATGGCTCTGTAGGGGCAGCCACTGCAATCAATTACCTGCTAGGTTCAGGTGACTGAGATAGTTGGGGGGCTATAAATTTGTTGGTGGGATTGTGGGAAAGTCACAGTAGTTTCAGAGTAGAGGAAAAATGAAGGATACTTCTGGTGTAAGTTTCATGGCTATTTAGTTACCAGAAAATTATAACTTTGAACAGTATTCAAACTCCACCATCATCTTTATTCGCTTAGTAAATTTTTATTAAGTACCTATTATGATGTCAGGCATAGTTTCAAAAAGTTGAGGATTCAACAGATAGATGATATGGACCCTGCCCTCATAATTTTATAGTCTTGGAAAATAGACTATTACAATGAAGTATAACTCATTAAGTAAAAAGGCAATTTAAAAAGTGGGACAAATGCTAAGACAAGAATTAGAGGATACATGGGGAAAAACCTGCTCAAGATGATATTACATCTTTGATGGACCCAGAGAGTCAAAAACCCACTTAAAGTTGGAAAAATAAGCCAATGTTTCACCTAGCATGAACCACCTACAGAAGCATCAGGTGGAGTACCCGCTGAAAAGTCCCAATGGCCAAGTCCCACTCTAGATCTACTAAATAAAAATCTCTAAGGGAAAGAAGCTCAATCATCCATGTATTTTTTAAAGCTCCTTAATTATTTCTGAATTATTTCAGACTTGAGAAACACTGCACTAGGAGCAAAATTAAGTATTGGAAGGAAAAAAATAGAAATAAGGTAGTGAACCAACACTAAAACAATTTTTTTAAAAGATTTATTTTTATTTATTATATATCCCCCCCTTGCTGCTTGTGCTCGCTGTGTTCATTTTTGCTTTGCGTTTTTCCGTGTCTGCTTATCTCCCCCTGCTGCGTCAGCTCACCACGCAGCGGCTTGCCTTTGCCAGGGTTCGGTTCCCGGGGCCTCCCATGTGGTAAACCAGAGCCCAACCAATTGAGCCACAGCCGGTTCCCAACACTAAAACAATTAACATGACTTTGCAAACTATATCTAGCAGCAACAATACACCAATTTTCTCTTTTAAAAAGCAAGATGCTAAAATATTTCATGGGAAACTATAGTCATAGAAAGGACAGAAGGGGTTTGAACTAAAATTTTTCATGGTGATCTGGATTAAAAGAATGAGACTATATTTTTTCTGCTCCAGAAACTTAAGAAAAAAAAAAAAAAGCAATCTCAAATATGGCCAAAATGTAAAGGAATGACATTACTTTTAAATGTTACTCTCTAAGAGGAAGGCTTATTTTAATTTCTTGTTTAAAATGTATCCTTTAAAATACTTCAATAACAAACACCATAATGTAACAGAGGAGCCAATTTTTGGAAACATGTAGAAACAAAATTATAAGTACCATATTCTTTAATTCAGCCTTGGCTGGAAATTTTATTTCAAGCAGAAGCCACGAGCCTCAGCAGTTCAATAAAAAGAACTATGGAAGAATGGGAGACCACTGACCTAGATGGGTACAAGAGAAAACACTGCCCAGGAACAGTCTTGTTAGGGAGACTGGTAAAATATAGCAAATATTTATATACCGGGTACCATAAAACTTGGGTAAAAACTATAATTATTCTATATTTTATCATATAAAATTGAATTTGTGTGTCTGCTTGCTTTTAAAAAGGACAAATAACTTTCTTATAATGTTGAAATCTTTTTTTTTTTTTAAATAGTTCTAAGGACTGACCTGGAACTGAGAACAAAATATTATCTTTAAGAAACATTTGCTAAAATATTTTGTTGTAGAACACTTTTCATTTAAAGTTGTCAAATATGGTTGCCACAGGAAGTTGATTTTATCCACTAACCTGATGATCACTACAACCTCACTTAAATGTAACTCTAATTAATTCAATCAGTATAAAAAAGAACTGTGCAGAAATAGCCAAGTAATTTCTGTTAAAATTTATTTAATAAAAAAAAAAAGTTCCCCCAGTATACTATCTTAATAAAACAACTCAGAATCTTGATTTGACACCATATATGTCTTACCTAAGTCGTTGTTTTTTGTTATAGCATTAGCTGCCCTAGTTCGGGGTCCCTGCTGGGTAAACTGGTATCCAAATTTAAGGATATTTGTATTTTCTTCAAGCATCTTGGCCATTTCCAATTCTACAGCTGTCCCCAACTGCTGCCTCTGGAATAATTAGAAATAAAGAACAGAAGTAATAAACTATGTCAAAATACTTTTTTAAAGGAAAATCAAGACTAAGATGTCCAGGCACAGAACATACATCTGAGAAACAAATTCTAAACGTTCAGCATGTGATTATACAGACATCAAAAAAGCTTGGATTATCACAGTGAGATACTGCATCATACGCACTAGGATGGATATAATAAAAAAGAGGGGCAATAACAAGTGCTGGCAAGGATGTAAAGAAACTGGAACCCTCATACATTGCTGGTGGGAATATAAAATAGTACAGCCACTTAAACAGTTTGGTGGCTCCTCAAAAAGTTAAACATAAAGTTACCACATGACCCAGCAATTCCACTCCTAGATAAAGAAAAGCATGCCTCATAGACTTATACACGGATGTTCATAGCTGCATAATTCATAATAGCCAAAAAGTCCATCAACTGTTGAAAGGATAAATAAAATGTAGTATATCAGCCATAAAAAGGAATCAAGTAATGATACATTCTACAACATGGATGAACCATGAAAACTATGTGAAGTGAAAGAAACCAGGCACCAAATATCACATATTATATGATTCCATTTATATGAACTATCCAGAACAGGTAAATCCTTAGAGACAGAAAGTAAATTAGTGGTTGCCAAGGTAGAGGGGCATCAGGGGGAGACGTGAATGGAAAGTGAGTGCTAATGGCTATGGTCCCATTCTTTCTGGGATGAAAATGAATTAAATAGTGGCGATGGTTGCACAACTCTCTGAACATACTAAAAACCACTGAATTGTACATTTAAAAAGATGAATTCTATGGTATGTAAATTGTATCTCAAAAAAATTTTTTACATGGATTGAGAGACATTCTGGTTCAATTTTGAGACATAATCCTCCTTTCTACCTTCACAGTTTACAGAATTTGCTTACTCTGAAGGACTGAGGGAGTAAATTACCAAAAATTTTTTTCAAATAACTTAAGTGTTTCAGTTTATATTATTTTATTTTAATTAGTTAACTATTCTGGATGAATATGTTTCTAACATGTATATTTCTCTGCCTCTTTTAAAGTTCATTTGGGTGAGAGTGACAGCGTTATCATTATGGCTGTCAGCACCGTGTACTGGGCTGTGCAGATGACTGCCTCCCACAGGGTAACCTGGGTGTTGGAGGTTTATGATCTTTTATTCAACCTATGCTATTCATCTACTCTGTGTCTGGGACTATGACACCCTAGAGATACAAAAAGTCTACAATGTGACTTGTCATCAAAGAGCTGAAAAATTGGAGGATGGACTAAGTCACATGTGAGAGTCCTTCTAGCTCAAAAGAGCTGTCTAAATTCTCTTAAAATGACTGAGGTGGACCTGCTTTAAATGCATCAAGTAAATATTCTAGATGCCCCAAATCTCATTCTCTCATTCCTTTTCAGCTCACCACCTTCCCAAAGGGATCCTTGAAAGCCCTCCCCTCACTCACTCCCAAACCCTACACAGCAGCGTGGGCTGTAGCTTCCTCAAAGCTATTGTACATCACTGACCTGATTGTCAATCTTGAGCTCTGCCAGGGTTTCATTGTCTCTTAAAGCATCAATCAGTGCTAGAATACCAGCTCCTGTAATAAAATTGGACTCCACATTTAAACTCTTCAAAGTTTTGTTCACTTTCAGCATATCTGCAAAAGCCTAGAAATTGAAGAAAGTATTTAGAAATTAAAATTTCATAACACCTGTTATATAATGTACATACCATAAGCAAATAGATTAATATACATCAACTAACATAATTGCCTAATGCTTCTCATTAGACTGATTTAGCTTGACACATTACCCCATTGGTCTCACATACATACTATTACAATCCCTAGATTTTTTGGTCACATGCAGCTCCCTGTTGATGACATTCTCTACTCCTAGTCACATTCTTAAGTTCATTCCTCACCCTTCTTTCTCCTGTGTCTCTCACAATTGCTTTAAGTTTCTAACTTTATCAACATCTCTTTGGAATATCTTTCCTTACTTTGGTCCTGATCTAGCTAGGTCACTGCAAAGCTAAAATGAGAGTAAATTGCAGACTAATTGCCAAGGCAGGAAGTAAAAGGAATGCCTAAGTCAGAAGGCCAGAAAAAAAATCCTAGAGAACTAGAACTGGATGAGCCCAAAGGCCACAAAGAAGGGCCTACCTAAATATTAAATTTCTCAAGGAATGACATATCTTCAATTTGCTTCCATTATATTTCTCACAAGATCTAGGCATTCAACCCAGAATAAAATAAAAACCATAGGTATTAATTAACAGAAGTCAACAAGTACTGAGAACAGGGGGAAGAGGTACATGTGAAAGAAAGAGAGTGAGAGAGAAGAATATGAGTGAGTATAAAACAGCCTCTTTAGAGGGGTCAGAAAATATGGGTTTGATCGAGCTAAAGTTAATTCAAGTTAAAGAAAAGGCAATAGAGGGCAGCGATACTTGACAGAACACTTAGGGGTAGATATCTACACACTTGTGCTTCTCTTAGCCATAACTAGCTGTATGATCTGGAACAAATCCCTTAACTATCCATCTGTACATACATTAATTCAAATATTTCTGATTATCTATTACTTGCTATGTACTGTTCTGGAGATCCAGAAATAAAACATGCAAGTCCCTTCATGATGGAACTTATATTCTAGTGGAGTGGGATGGGGATACAGACAATAAACAAGTAAACAAAATGTAATGTCATATGGTAAGAAAGGGCTATAGAAGGAAAAAAAAAAAGGCAAAGTGGGGTAGATTGGGAGTGCTGGGGGTAGAGGGGGTAGAATAGCTATTTTATACAGAGTGGTCAAGAAAGGCCTCACCAAGAAGGTGACATTTGAGCAAATACTTGAAAAAAGTGATGAAGTGAAACTGGGGAATATCTTTAGGGAAAAAGTTTTAGGCAGAAGGAACAAGTGTAAAGGCCCTGAATTGGGAGCATGCCTCGCAT
>PVKH010004849.1:6387-16442 GCA_004027955.1 Chaetophractus vellerosus | reverse complement strand
AGCAGTCAGTTTACAACTGTTAAAACACATACAGCAGGACATAAAGAAAAAAGAAGGGGCGATGTCGCAAGTACTTGAAGTGAGTTGTGCTGCACTTGGCCATGAAATGGAATTAAGTTGCTTATAAACGTATGGCCCCACATTACTAAAGACTTAAAGTCTAACTCGAACTGCAAATTCAAAACAAGTCCTTAGGACATTAGAATATGAGGAATGTTGGCGTAGGAGGGATGCATTCGGAAAATAATCCTGGAACTGGCCTCTCCCCTTTCTTCCCCTCCTTTCACACAGGCACACCTAAATCGTCCAGCTCTAAAACCCCTCAGGCAGGTTGGCTAGCCTGCAACTGAATAGACATATTCATCAAGGAGAGTTTTGTGCAGGGGTCTTGGAGTCTCCCAACAGGTATCTGTGGCCCGGGATACCAGTCGGGCCCTCCTGGGGGCTGTGTCACATATTTGTGGGGCGTTGGCTAATATACATGCAGTTGCACAATCACATTAAAAATTCAAGCACTGCCTTGTAAAACAGTATGAAAGACACCTGGAACTGATAAACGAACTATCTTTACCACTTGTGTTAGTTGACTTCCACTGGTAATAGAAATAAAGTGTTTAAGGGCAGAAAAAGGCAAAAAGTGGAAGAGGTGTCCTGTAGATCCTTTCAGTGGAACAGAACAGGAAAGGACAAAGAGGATGAGGAGATCTTAAATCCCTCACAGCTTTGACCTAGAATGGTTAGCTCGGAGATGCTCTTTCAGCTGCCAGAATGAAGACGTAATTATCGGACACTTTTAAAACTCCCTAAATCACCTAAAATTCCAGTTATTATTCACTTCAACATGGCAATTTTATAGATTTATATTTATAGAACTAAATCTCTATTGTATGTTGTTTTCAGCAGAGCCAACTGCTAATTATTTTTTTCATCATAGATGAAATGCAGTGTACTGGTTACATCAATGCCCACTACTCGTTTTCTCTCCCTGTTGTAACTTTATAAAAGGGATCATATTTGGAAGATTTTAAAAAGGACACAACTAGTACAACAATAATTTAATAAGATACCCTTGATAGTGGAATCAAAACTTCAAAAAGTTTTAACAATTTCTATTGAAACCAAGTCTAAACTTTTGGAGAATATAACCTCTAATATAAACCAAGTATTGCATGATACTCTGCTACTAAGAAAAATGCCTAAAAATAATCTATACTGCTAAATAGTTTTCTAAATGGGAAAAGACCACGAGAAAATTTTATATATAAATTAGCTGATCATAGTAAAACACTTTTTTACATGGACTTTATAAACATGAAAATAGTTGTTGACACTATTGTTTATTTTAATGTATTTCATATAGAAAATACGATCTTAAAATTGAAAACAAAATTCCACTCAATTTGGTGGAATTCCTGTGAATACCAAACAATTGGTGATTTCTGAAGAGCATATTTTGTAAGAATGATTAATCTTATGAATAAAAGGCAGTGAACAGATGTGCTTTTTGCTGGAAAGTAAAATTTGATGTTAAATCAAAACATGGATGCTCTTGCAGTTAATATTAGTATACATCTTTCCTATTTTATGATTAAAATAAATATTCTCAATATATGTTCATCCCACTTACAAATCATAAAAGCTTGAGGTAAATTGAGACTGGATATAGCAAGCCCCTGTGGCAGGTAGTGTAGCTCTCTCTCCCAATACGACAGGTTAGGAAACTTGATTTCCCATCAGAAAAGACAAGGCATCACTTGGTAAAAGTCACAAAACAAGTTTGTGTCACATCTTGAATCTCTACTCTCTACTATTATCACTGCATCATACTACTAAACCTTTCCTATTTCACTGCATTTCATGCATTCAAATACAAGATTTGAATATTCATTGTAAATTTGACTTAAACTTCCTATTTCTTCTAATGACTTATTTGCCAATTTTAAATTTTGTGCAAAAACTCTCAATTTTACCTTTCTCTCCTAATTTATTCTTGAGTCTGTTCTCTCCTTAAACCAGCACCCTACATCCATTCTTTCAACAAGAGGTGTTAAATATCTTGGATCATCCCTTCCTTTCTCTCTCTCTCTCTCTCTATCTCTATCTCTACAGCAGTTGGGCAGTTTGATATAGTTATGAATTCCAGAAATAGATATTGGATTATGCTTGTAAACTGGTCTGTTCATCTGGGCATGGTTAAGTTATGATTAGGGCGTTGACTGGGCCACAGCAGTAAGGCATTGAGCCCCACTCCTTGGTGGGTGGGGTCGCAAAGATAAAAGACATGTCAAAGGACAAAGTTCATGGTTTTGATGTTGGAGTTCTGAAGCTGAGTGTTAATGCTGGAGCCCAGGGGAGTAAGCACACAGAAGACCTTGGTTGTGAGAAAGGAGAGAAGGCTCCTGGAAAAGAGACCAGCGTTCACCTGATGGTTCTCAGCTGGCCTTGTGGAGAGAGGCAAAGCCTAGAGAGCCTCATAGTCTACGGCTGACTTTGTGGAGGAAACAGGAGCGGAGCCCAGAGAGAAACTGAGCCCTGGGAAGAGAGGAACATAAGAAGCCTGAACCCTGGCAAATGTTGGCAGCTGTCTTGCTCCAACACATGGCAACAGACTTTGGTGAAGGAAGAAACTTATGCTTCATGGTCTGGAAACTGTAAGCTTCTACCCCAAATAAATACCCTTTATAAAGACCAACAGATTTCTGGTATTTTGCATCAGCACCCCTTTGACTGCCTAATACAGTCTCTATCTCTATCTCCTTTTCTACCACTTCTCTTCTTTTTGTAAGGTACCTTAATGCAGTAGGGAAGAGCTGGTTTTAGAGCACCTGGGATGGAAGTCTGGCTCCACTAGTTACTAGCTGAGTGACCTGGGACAAGTTTTTTAGTCTCTGTTTCCATATCTTTAAAAGAAGGACACCAGGTCAAACCTGGCAGAGCTGTTACAAAGATTAAATGAGTCGGTATCTATAAAATGCTTAACATATGGTCTGTGGCACTTAGGAAGTGTCCTATAAAAGGTTACTGTTGTTACTTCATTAGCCTGATTTTCTGTTTAATTTTGCATTTACCAATCTCCTCTACACTGTTCAGCCTGAGTGATTTTTGAAAATATGTATCTGATCTACATGTTTGTGCTTAAAATCCTAGAGGTCTCCCATAACCACAGCAGATAAGTTTCTTAAAATGGAACACTTGATTTTATGTGTCACTAGATGGAAAACTTAGTGACCTTTCCAGTGTGGGCTCCTACCACCACTTTTCTAAACTCATCCGTAACACCAGCAATATCAAATTGCATGTGATTCTCTAAGTTTTAAGGCTCTCTCATGATTTTCTATCCATCTAATTCTCTTTCTTATAAACACTTTTTAAAATCCCGAAAATGTATCAAGAAATCAATGAAACCACCTTCATCCCAGAATCAGTAATAATTTTTTTCCAGAGAGGAAAAAAAATTGAAATCACCCAAATATGCTTTTTTATTCTGCCCTTTTCATTTAGGATTGGTTTAAATTCTTTGAAAGCATTATGCTAATAACTCTACAATATTCTAATATATAAGTATATATGTGAAAACAAAATCATTTTTCACAATAATACTCTGAGTTATAGTTATTTAATTTATTTTTGAGAGGGAGATGGGCAGCTAAAATATGATTATGTGAATATTTGTATAAATATATATCATCCAAAGATAGCATAGCAGAGAAAAACCAAAACTACAGTTGTGTTTACTTCTATTTCTATTCATATTTTGCTTCTTATATACAGTATTACCTTGTACAGTTGGTGATTTGCTTGTATAAGCTTAACCTTGGTGAAAGTTGTTTTATACATGAATTTTTTTATAGGTTATTGGAACATCCGTAAAGTCTGATTTCACTTTTGTTTGACCAGGATATCTAATGAGTTTGTTTTGGCTGATCTAGCATCTATTGTTTATTAATATATTAGCTTGAAATCCCTGTACCACAAGGATATTATGAATCCAGAACTTAAAACTAGGTGTGAGGGTACTTGGCTTCCGTTTCTTTCAGGAGTTTGATTTCTCACCCACAGTCTCAGGTAAAGATTCTCCACCTCCCATATATGAGACCTAATGGTTCATGCTTGTGGCTCAGCTAGCTCCCTTCCTCCCAGGGCCATTGGCTTAGATGGCCCTTCTCATGTGATTAAAGCCCCACACCCTGGCTACTGAGGACTGTGTTTTCGCGTCAGTTTCCCTCTTCCTAGTTGGCACCTGGATATATTCTTGCTATCTATGTTGATGTTAGGGGGAAGGGAGAGGATCCCTCAGGTAGGCTTAGTCCTCCATATTTACCAGAATTCGTACTTGAACTTTTTTTCTTTGATTATTTCATTTGTTATATAACTTTCAATTAATTCTGGAATTCTTGTCTCTTTTAATAAAATAAAAGTAGGGACCAAGAGAACTAATTTAACTTGGAAAGCCTAAGAATCCTGCAATATCTTGACTAATCCACCAGAAAGAAAACTTACTCCAGAGAGAAAAGTGAACTAAAGCCACATGCTCTGTAAATTCACTTTCTTCTCCCCATCTCTTTTAGGTATATGATTACCATAATAAACTACAAGGTTGTGCATTGACTATTTCCTATATAAAGCCTCTCAAAAACAGAATGGGTAGGGTATTTATTCCAGAAACCAGTAATCCCCAAACTAAGTAGACTGACCATATCAAACCTTTCAAGTGGCAAGGCATTGAGTAGAAAGGGTCCAGTTAAAACAGTTTGACATCTTGTGAATCCCTTTGGTCCCAAAGATGACCATTTAAAGATCTGGATGATGACAGCAATGATAGAATCAGAAGCAAGTGATTTGTAATTCATAATTTTTATAGTAATAAGTGTGAAACTGGCATATAATTAAGGTACTACTGGTCAAAGATCAAAGTTACATGTGGTGAGTCTCAAACAAAAACATCATAGACCTTTGGTAAGTATCACAGGAGTAATGTGCTCCAGCCTTAAACAATGAAAAAGGAAGAAAGAATATAGCTTGGTTACCGATACTGGATGATACGTAGGGGAAGCAAAGCTTTCATCAGCTCAGTTTTATTGCTGAAAATTTTAGATAACTTCTCACATATGCTGTGTCTCGCTGATGTAAATTGATGGGATGGATAACAGAGTGTTTAAAAACTTTTGGCATTTGGTCACTAATATCAAAGTTCCATCAACAATAGCACTGTTCTGAAATAAAGCATTCTTTTGAGAATAAGTAATAAGATCTATTTTTACCAAAATAACACCCCACCCAGGTGATGGATCCCTGGCATGATATACAGAAAATCAGAACAAAGCCGCAAATCACATTTCTCCAGATGTAGGGGTCTATTCTTTCACTAATTCAGAAGGATCCAAAAGCATTAGCTTTGCCAACTATATTGCAAAATAAAAGGTATAGGCATGGGCTGTTCATTTAACTATTATTAGTTCATTAGATGGTTACAATGCACATAGGTTCTCCCAAAACATGCAAATGTGTCTTTTTGTTCCATTATTTATAAACTCAACCTCTACATGGAAAATGTTGTCAACAATCAGTCAAATATTTTAATAGGTTACAAAAAATGTCATCTTATCAGGTAAACCATATTAACTCCTTTCCATGAGCTATATCATTATTTGAACCTGTACTATTGAATGAAAAAACAGGTCAACATTGATAACAAGTATAAAACACCTAACATTTTTTCTAGTACATAGGAGGTGCATTACTACCAAGAAATATAAAGGCACGGAAATACCTTTCATATAGAAATCTTCATAAAAGTATCTGATGTGATGTAATGATATTTTATCTCAATGATTATTCAGTAAAGACTTTTATACACAGTTTTACAGCTTTGTAAAGTGCATATTACTTGGTGTCCATGGGTAAGGGAGACAGGATGTATTTATTACGTGACTGGGACCTGCCAGATACTCTACTGAGTATATTACATATGTTTGGGGATTATTCCCATTTAACAGATGAAGAAACTAAGGCTCAGAGACGTTGAAGAACTCCTCTAAAACAAACAAGAAGCATAAGAGAAGATTCAAGTTTATGTCTGTCAAAGCCTTTGCTCTTTCTTTTTCATCTCATTACTTTTGGGAATAAATAATAAAAGACATTCTTCACATACATGATAATTTGCTCCTCATAACAAGACTTCGAAATGGATGTATTTACTTCCTCTTATAGAAAAAGAAAACTTTACTCAGAAAGGTTAAATGTGTTTCTAGGGAGATTCTTTAGAAATTGAACTTGAACTCGGTCTTCTAACTCTGTATTCCATGTGCTCTCTATAGTCTCAGAAAGAACAAATCTTGTCTTAAATAAGAAACCCAGGATTTCTTTTCCAAGTCTCACCCATTGAAAGTGCTTTTCATGGTAGCAATATACAGCAAAAGAACTCTCTTAGTGACTTCAGAAGCTATGTTGTATTCTGTCTTAATTGAGGGCCTAAACCTTTGTTCTAGGTCATTAACGAAAATTTGCAGAGGGACACCTCATCTTGATGGTCATGTGAGGGATATTTCTTTTCATAAGCTATTCAAGCCATGGACTAAGCTTTGGCTGTAAGTTTATCAAAATATCTGTGTATCTGATAATTGATTATTATAGGAATTATGATTTTTGATATCCTGATCAATTCTTTTTTATATATACATTTTCCACTCCTTACTTTGTTGTTTTATTTTTTTTTTTTGTTACATATCTCCCCCTTTCTGCTTGCTCTTGCTGTGTTTATCTTTTTGCGTTCTTCTGTGTCTGCTTTTTTTGTCTCCCCCCCATTGCGGCAATGCCCCGAGTCAGCCCACAGCGGCCTGCCCCGCTCATGGACAGCTCTACTCCGTTCCTGGGTGGTGGCTCTGCTCCGTTCGCGGGTGGCTTGCCCTGCCCATGGCAGCTTTGCCCTGCCCGTGGCAGCTTTTTGCCCTGCCCACAGCAGCTCTGCCCCGCCCACGGCGGCTTTGCCCTCTCAAGGCGGTCTGCCCACTTTGGAGAGGTCCCCGGGAACCGAACCCCGGTCCTCCCATGTGGTGAACCGGCACCCTATCCATTGGGCTATAGCCGGCCTCCGTGATCACTTTTTTCAAGAGAAATGAAGACATTTTTTCTTCTTTGGCCCAGCATACTCGTTAGTATATTTCCCCATATAACATATATATTTTTGTTGTTGTCTTCCTGAACTAATGAAGTTTTACTCTGTCATTCAAGGAAGTTTTTTTTCCATCAGGGAATAAGTAGTTTTCTTGCCAACAGTTTCCCTGAATTCTGTTGGAAATACAATTATCTGAAGAATTCATAAAAATTGGTTGGATAATGGAAGCCCTTTATGACTAAAATGCCATCTTTTCAGGAATATTTTAGTTGAATATTTTAAGGACAGAGATTCCTAAGAGTGCTTTAATAACTGGCATTATTTGATGCCCTAAATTTATATGGAATCATTAATTTTCAAGACAGTACTCTATAGTTATTCTGTAATACTTTATTAATTTCTATAACTTTCAAAAACTCATATTTAATATTTTGATAACTTTTCATTCATTCATGTAAAGTACGCAAGTAACTGAAAAGCTATAAACATAAGCTGGAGACCTGGGTGCTCAAGGGAGGGCTCAGGGGATATGGAACTGAAGGCCTAAAATAATATTCCTCTTCCCACTCTATTCTTTTTTGAAAAGCAGCATTCCTCCAATATCTTCTCTTTCCACTTTCTTTCCTCTATGTTGTAGAAGTGTACCTGTTACCTTAGTTACTGTAAGATTCCCACAGAAGCTTCCCCTATTCTATAGTTGGATATTCATGGAGATTTCTGATTCTTAGTGATTTCATTGTTTTCTTAACAGAAGCTTAGAAAATATAGCTAATAAATTAGAATTAAGTGGTATTATTTGGAACATTTTGAAAATGTTTGTTGGCCTTTAAACTACACCTTCATTTGCTTAAGTCAGTGTTTTTCAGTTTTAGCATTATTGATACTTGGGATCTGATCATTCTTTGTGTGAGGGGCTGTCCTACATTGTAGGAATTTTAGCAAACTCTCAGTTCTAGGTCTTCAAAGAAAATTTGCAGAGGGGTACCTCATCTCGATACCCACTAGCTGCCAGTAGTATCCTCCCAGTCCTGACAATCCAAATTGTCTCTAGACATTGCCAAAGGTTCCCTGGGATGCAAAATCACCCCAGTGGAGAACAGCTGGCTTCAGTGATGATGTTGATGATGATTATGACAATATTTACTGAGCACTTACCATGTGCCAGGTCATCTTCTAAGTACTTTAAGAGTGCATTATCTAATTTATGAGAAAGGTCCTATGTTTCTCACTTCACAGATAAGACAGCTTGAGCACAGAGAAGTAAACTAAGCAACTTAACACCACATGGCTAGTTAGTAGGAGAGCCAGGGATCAAACCCAAGCAGGCTGATTTCAGAGCTCACATTTTTAATTGTCAGACTATAGATCCCTCACTGAAATACCACTAAGCAAGAGTGAAATTCATCAAAGACATGGGTCATCAATGGTCATTTTAGATTTAAATTCTTTTCCATGATTTGAACCTTGGAAATGATACTTCTTACAGATACAAAACCTCTCCAGATGAGTAGGTTCTTTTATTCCTGAACATGGAGCTGTTGAAATATCGTTAAAGACCAGATTTTCCAAGGAAGGAAATGTAAAGCTCAGGTCAAAGAGTTAGATTCCTGGAATCTCATCCTGCCAAAACTATACTCATGAGTATAAGACTTGTGAATATCATATGCCTACTTTCATGTTTTACTACCTTGAAGCTATTAATAGAGTATTCTATTATGTATCAGAATAAAACTATAAACTTTAGGTTATTAGGATTTATCCCATGACCCTCGGCATTCATATATCATTGTTTCTTTTATTTTCTCGCAAACAGTAGCTAGCAAAAATTCGTTAAATTTATATTTTCACCACTTCTCTATTTTAACTACATATGGCAGAGGTAATACTTTTACACAAAATAAAATGAAAAGCTTTGTGTAACGAATATTGGTGATAGTAACAGTATTGTGAATGTAATTAATACCACTTAATTGTGTGCTTGAAGTGGCTAAAATGAGAAAATTTGAGTTATATTTATGTAACTATAATAAAAAGTTTTAAAAAGATCATACTACATAATATATAAATACTCCCCCTTTAGAAATTTTATTATAAATGATAGATATATTTACAAATATCTAACATAGAAGTACTTTGTCTTCAGAGAACGTGATTTCTCTCTTGCTCCAAAACCTTGTTTTAATTAATCAGACTGACTATAGTATATTAAAAGAAATATAGCCTAATAAGTACGATTTATATCTAGTCCAAAACAGGTAGTTTATATAATATGGAATACATAGTATATATTTGTTTTCATTCAACTTTCTTGGAAAGTTGATGGAAATAATAATAATAATCTATACGTAACATGCATTTATTGGTTGATTTCCATGTTCCAGGCACTATCCTAACAGTTCTTCATATATTAACCATTTTAACTCTAATAACAAACCATTTAGGAATGTACCCTTAATATCCTGAGTTTGTAAGTGAGGAATCAGAACCTTGGAGAGGTTAAATAACTTGATGAAAGTCACATAATTAGTAATGATTTAACTGGCTTATAAATCCAACCAGTTTGGCACTGAAGGTGTTCCTATCACTATGTTTATGTTCCCTCCTAAAGTGGGTGAATCATCACCACATATTATATTATTCATCATTTTAGTAAAAATATATCTTGTACTAATACGGAAGGAAAATGAAATTGGTCTTTTTAAAAAGTTGTACTACCTATAAAATTCTTGACAATAGAGAGTAAGAATTTTCTTATGAAGAAATGATTTAATCATTATAAAAGTGGTTTTGAGTCCAATGACTCTAATTTTTACTTTGAGTTAATTTATTGTCTCTTCTTTCCTTTCCTTTAGTCCAAATGTCTGGGTTCCCCCATGCCTTTTCACTATGTCAGTGGGACCACGTGTCCCAGTTTGCCTGGTGCCCTGTATTGTTTAGAATT
>PVKH010004848.1:0-17027 GCA_004027955.1 Chaetophractus vellerosus | reverse complement strand
GCTCATATGTGAAGAAGGACTGCAGATGAAATTCTACCCTGGCCAAGTAGAGATACTTTGATTTGGAAGATATTTCTTGGCCAGGAGAATGATGACCCTTTAGATTTTTGAAGAAAGAAATACTGAATAGGTTTTCTTAGAGTCTGTATGTGGAGGGGAAAAAATCACTATTTGCCAATTGATTTGTCGTTTTTCCACGAGAACAGGTTCATGCTTTTCATCACTGTTTGTCCCCAGTGCTTAGCAGAGGGCTCTGTGCCCATGCTCGGTGTCAGAACCACCAGAAAATACTGGTTGCCCGTAAAGATGATGGTGGAAATGAATGTGCATAGCAAATAAAGTCAGCACATTTGTACCCTTTATGTTTCCGTTTCATTGCCTCCCAACCACTTCTTGATGCTTTGGGTGAGATTTACTAGTGCTGAAAGGGTGAGTGTGTCTTTGGTGCCAGCTGTAACAGGAGGAGTGAAAATATACCCATTCCTTAGTGCCTCAGTTCTTTGAACTTCATTTCACACAATGTTCAATAAAGGCATTTCTTCAAAAAACTTCCACTGATCACTAACCATGCAGCTCTTCTTTCCTTCAAATTCTGTGTACGTACTGTTCATTCGTCAGTGTCCGTCACAAATGCAAACTTCTCCATGGTGTCTTGCTTGATCTTCCCGGCAAGAAATAAGTCCTTCCTCCCAAGTTGTTTGCTCCCATGCTGTTTTTCTTTTCCTTCTGTTTGTAGCTCTTTCCATATGCTGGCGTTTGGGACAGATCTCTTGAGGGTTCTTTCATCTATCATCCCCTAATCACCTTTGTTCTGCTGTGCTGTGCTTTCTGGAATAAATGGAATCATGGTTACTCACCTCAACTCTCCTTTATGTTCTGTACTTGTTTACAAAGATGCTTTGATTCCAACGTAAAATTCAGGGTTGGCTCTGAAACTCATAATCTTCCAGCAACCATAGCTGGGAATCTAGATAGTTAATGAATGTGCATTTATGCAACTGAGACAGAGGTTAGGGAAGGAAGCAAGAAGGTCTGGAATTAGCCAGAATTTTAGATCATTTGAAAGATGAGCAATGGAGTGAAAATGCTAGCAATTATCATTGTCGGTCCCAGCATGAGAGTTGCCCAAAAGGCATTGCCTTGCCTTTGTTTAAGACAACTTTCTGTTGACATTGGGCCTTGGATTGGCAATAGATATTTGTGGTTTGCCAGTTATAGTCTAGGTTATGTTAGTATATCTTACCCCATTTAATCGTCACAACAAGGCTGACATTGTTTTTCCTGTTTCCCAGATGAACAGGGTGAGAATTAGAGAGTTCAGAGTCACTCAGCTGTAAGCAGCAAGCTAGGATTCAGACAGGTGTTCTCATTCTAACCCCTGACTCTCTAAAGTTTACTAGAGCTGCCTCCATGTGAAAGAAGACAGACACATGCTGTATGCAGAGGAACCTATAAATGTACTTTGAAATTTTAGTTAAAGGGACTTCCTTCTATATCACTTCTCTTTGGACTCTACTCTTGGCAAAACACTGAGTTTTTTTTTTTTAATGGAAAACTGGATCCCTACAAAATAGCCAATTTCTGGACCTTAATTTAATTCAGTGAGGATGAAAGGTGAGAAATTCATGGCACTGGAAATCAACATCTCCTTTATTTCACGTGATGGCTGAGGCTTGGGCATCATCTCCTCACTTTGTCAGACCAGTCTGTAGATCTGCTTCTCCTCTGACTTGGAGGCTTTACTTCCTCCAAGAGGAAACAACCCATATTCACTGCTCATCTACTCTTGGGCGTTTTGAAGAATATGTTTTCTTTGATTGGGTACCTATTCTTTTTAAAAACCCATTCCCACACTGCTACTTTGAGAGGAGACTAAAGGTTAGAATGAGAGAATGGCAGTTAGGGATGCTGCTTTGATGCTGGGTTTTATTAATAACAGGAATCGTTATTGTTATCCATGACTTTCTATTTAGCTCATTCCAAAAAGGATTTGAGGGAGCTAGTTTTGTTTCAAATATCTGGATCAACTATTGACTTGGGCCACTTTTATCTAAAATCAATGTATCACAAAAGTTAAATTTCTTGTGCTTTTATTTTTCTGTCTAAGACAATCTGGCTGTGGCTGCCACATCGAGGCCTGTTGTCTGAAGTTCCCCACATGCGTGTTTTAAACCGCTTTGCAGTAAAGAAAGCAAGGTGGTCTCATGGAAGGGGCCAGGGGCCCAGGTGCCATCGCAGTCCACCCCTGGCTCTACGCGATCCAGGCAGAATTCGTCAACCTCACTGAACTTGCTTCCTCCTCTGTAAAATGAAGTCTTTACAGGAGACAATTAATTATTCTGTTGTGGAGTAAATGAGGAATGTAAAAAATCCACTCAAATCATAAGTTTAATGTACGTACATACAATATTATATTATTAACCACTCCATCTTGCTCAAAATAATAGGCCTTCAATGCCTTCTATCACCTTCGGTGCAGTGCATCCACTCTCACTGACAAGAGGATAAAAAATATGTATTTTATGGGGAGGAGAGGCAGCCAGGAACAAAGCAACCGCTTTTCAGCACCTAGGAATTGGGGCCTATGGCTTTTAATATTTGGTCTCCGGTCTCCTCATGTTCTCTTCCGCTAGAAAACTAGATAAATCGTTGTCAGAAAGGAGAGCAAGACCACGCTTTCTAGCTTTATGTATGGGCCAATTTTTTCCAGGTTTATCTTTTATCTCTACATGATCCAAGAAGAGTAGGGGATGAAGTGGTGACAGGAGCTGAGAGAGAGGATAATGTGAACGGCTGTTTTACACTCCAGACCCCTGCTTGGGCCTCTCACTGTCTGCAGTGCCCTCCCCGCCTCCCTTCACAGGGTTCCCTCCTGGCCAGCCTCAGGATTCAGCTCAGGGAGCCTCTGCTCCAAGCCCGCCTGGCCCCAGAGCCTGAATCACTGCCTTCTCCATGCTCCAACCCACCCCCCTGGGAAGGAAGGTGGCTGGCCCTGTGTTTCTTTATCCCACCCACCATCATGTGACTTTCTGGAGGGCAGAAACAACGTCGACCTTCCTGTCCTCGCGTGGCATGTCTGCTGGCATGTTGTGGCCATTTAATAAATCGCTGCTGAGCTGACATGAGCACTTACTATGTGCCAGGCCCTGTGCTCAGTGCTTTGCATGCATTAACTAATTTAGCCCTCATAGCCCCTGTGTGCACAGTTGTTATCTGCCCTGGATAGATAAAAAGGGGAACAAAGGAGCTAAAATCTTGCTTAGCTGAAGTGGCAGGGATCTGAAGCCAGCAGTCTGGATTGACCCTGTGCTCCACAGCTCAGAATAAATGTTTCTGGTTGACATGAATGGTCAGAGACTTAGAAGAAACATGTCGTGTGTCTGGTCCTATAGAATGAGGATGGTGAGGGGAAGGGAAGAGAGCGCATGGTGGAATTTGAAGGGTGCTTAGGATCTGGATTTGTGCGAGTATTTGCAGACCTTGTTCTCCTGATGTGCTCACCCAGGAGAGACCCCAGAAACGCATAGAAATGTCATCAGTGCACTGTGAGTTGAGCTGGGCAGAGGGTGAGGTGAGTTGTACTTCCGGTACTTGTACTTCTCAGGTGTCTGCTGTCCTCTTTGGGTTTCTGAAATTTTCCTGGCCTCCTCCTTCTCCAGTGGCACTTCAGGGGTATCGTGGGGCCCACTGGCCTGCGTACCGTCCATCCTTTCCTACTGCAGCGTAATGTGGGGGCAGGTGCAGAAAGCAGTGGTTGAGCGCTACGATTCAGGAGTCAGACGGCCAGGTGTTCTGGCCCTTATTGGTTTACTGGGTACATGTCTTCACTTTTCTGTGTCCCTAGGTTCCTTCTCTATAAAATGGGGTATTAATAATTCTGGCCCTTTAGGATTATTGTAAGAATTAAATAGGTTATTTTATTTTGAACAGTGCTTGTACAGAGTAAGCGTTTAATACGTATTAACCACTATGTCTGTCCCTGGTCCCACCCGGTAGCTTCTCCACGCCACGCTGGCATGGGCAGTGGGGGAGTGGTGCATAGTTGCCCCACATGTGGGGCCTGCAGATCAAGAATGACATCAACTTCTTTGAGTATCTCATCAAATCATTGCTGGCAGGGAAAGAAAAAAAAATAACCAAGAGGTGAAATGTTTCTAGAATATTTAGAGAACAATAATTCTTAGGATGAAAAAACTGCAGAATATACTCACAAAGAGGAGCCAATTAATAGAGGATTTAAAGGTTGAAGCAAGCCCTGGGCAGAGTGACCAACTGATCGACCACAGGATAAGATGAAGAGCTCTAAGGAAACCAGCCAAAGTAAATAATACACTTTAAGAAAGGAAGGTTTTCAATGAAACAAGGTTGCAAACCAAAATGGTTATAAGAATGGCAATCACCTACATTTCTGGAGTGTTTTATAGTTTACCAAGGGCTTTCTCATCTGTTTCCTTCCCAAAACATTACTTGATCTTCCCAAGAACTCACCAGGAGAAATTCTGGGCAGGAACTATTATTCCCATTTTACAGATGAAGCAAATGATGTGCTCTAGTGATTGCCCAAAATTGAACAATCAAGAAGAAAGAGCTAGAACTCAAGCCCAGCTTTTCTGATTCCCAAGTCCAGGGCTCTTTCTACTCTACCTCTGCCTTGAGATAACTTGTTATCTTGGATGAGGAAGCCTGGAGGAAGCCTAACTAGATAAACAAAACTTAATCTAAGAAGAAAAGTGACTTAGGTGGGTAGGCCAGCAAATTCAGAAATAGTAAGAATTGTGAAAACAGAAAAGGCAAGGTATAGGGTTTAGGGGTCATTATTATTTTATTTCTATATTTTCCCCTTTTTTATTAGAGCCATGGTAGGTTTACAAAACCATGCAGAAAGTATAGTCTTTATGTTTTTTTACTTTTTAAATATTTTTTACCAGTTGCTAACATACAGCCATACACACGTGCATACATATGTATGGGTATAAAATCTAGATTTTACCATGGGTTAGGAGAACACAAAACCAAGTTAAAATTGGAGAGGATTTTAAAGATCTATTTTTTATTTTCTGCTTTTTTGTCTCCCCCCTCCCCACTGCGGTGACGCGCCGAGTCAGCTTCACCGGTGAGCGGTGGCCTTGCCCACTCGCGGGCGGCTCCACTCTGCCCGTGGTGGCTTTTGCCCTGCCCACGGCGGCTCTGCCCTGCCCACGGCGGCTTTTGCCTTCTCAAGTGATCCGCCCTCCTGGAGAGGCCCACGGGGATTGAACCCAGGGCCTCCCATGTGGTAAACTGGCGCCCTATCCACTGGGCTATACAGCTGGCCCCCTGGAGAGGATTTTAAAACATTAATTAGGGAGATTATAATAAACAACCTCAGGTCTTAGTGATGGATTTTAAAATGCTCTTAACAAGGAAATGATCACTGCAGGGACAAAGACTACCATTTGAGAAAATTGCAGAGGACTGGAAAGATATCTGAGGGCCAGCTTATAACCTTATTTTAAGGAGAGATGTGGCTGGAAATTATAAACTCTTAAGCATAAATGTTAAACTGGAAAAACGTCGAACCTAGTAATCAATTATCAACATCTTGAAGAGACCAGTACATAGTAAGCATGGAAATGGCTTGTAAAGCACAAATCCTATTAGAGCTGTAGCTCTGGGAGGACAGGCTGCTCAGGCTGCAGGGAATGGGAATATGTAACCAAGGAAAAGGAAGGGAAGTTTAAGATGTGGCCTTGCAGGAGATTCTGCCCTTTAAACGGGGAAAATGAAGTAGATAAATAGATGGTGCTCGAAATGGAATGCTGGCCAGTGGCCACCGCAAGGGCCGTGCTGTGGACGTGTGGTTGGTTCTAACTGGGGGGAGCTTGGACCCAGCATCTATCAACAGTCTCAGCAAGGGTGAGGACAGTGAAATTCTGTGCCTGCTTCTCAGGCCTGACCGAAGAGGCACGAGGGCCACGCTCCAGGGTGAGGGCTGAGTAGGTGTCCCCCCACGGCCTGCTTTGCAGCTGGGGTGCACAGGGACAGCCCACTCTGCGCCCCTCCCCCCGCATCCCCAGCTCTATCTTTGCAACCACTCCCATTTCCACCCTCACCTCCAACCCACACTTACATTTGATCAGTGATTCTCAAATTGTACGCTGTAGACTCTGGATCCTCTTTCCAGAAAAATCTACTTTTATGTGACTCCCAAAGTTCAACACAAAACACAAAGTTGACTTAGGATCCCTGAAGCCCAGCCCTGGATGCCAGGTGAAGAAACCTCTCTCCAGACCATGCATCTAGGGCACACCCTGGCAACTATTCCTCCAGCTATTTGTCTTGGAAGATGGGGATTATGTGGCAGAGATTTCCTTGAGACCCTGACTCCTTTGTTCTGCCAGGATGAAGCAGTCTCGTCTATTCACTTAAGAACGTTGGGGAAAGCTTGTTGCCAAGTACTGGACCCTGGGATAGAGTAAAATGCTGGCCTCCAGGAGCTGAGACCTGGGAGATGATGGCTGGAGAAGGGGGCAGGAGCGAAGGTGTCCTCAAGGTGGTGTAAACCAGGTGATGTAGGAGCACCTGCCACCTGGCCCAGACAAGTGCCAGCCAGCCCTCACTTGGGTGAAGCAGGCGAGCACTGGGGAAGGGTTACATATTCAAGAAAAGGCTGGAATGGATTAAGATTTCTGATAGGATCCCCCTATCAAAAAGTTGATACTCAGTGGAGGTAAACTTTGTGGATTCTCTCTTTACTCCTTTCTCACTATGGGATCCTTGCATCTAATTTCTAGGCTCATTCTGCTGTGGCTTTTAAACCAAGGCAAACCTAGATTTTGAATATTTTGGAAGTAAAGACTGAAGCCATATCACCCCTGTCTGGGGATGTGGCCCGAGTAAATAAAGAGCCAAGTCTTTGATGTCAAAGGAACTTGAATTCAGAATCCTGGATTTGCCACTTGCCGCCAAGTGGCCTTGGGTGAGTTCTTGGCCCTCCACTTTCCTAGTTTGTAAAATGCAGGTTGTGTGAACGTTAGGTAAGGTAAAGTATGAAAAGTGCCTGGAACTCGGCTCCCTTACCTCTCCAGTCCATAGGCTGTGAGTAATGCTGGCGATTTCTCAGGGGGACAGGAAGAAGAAACAGTGATGGTCCTTGCTGGCCTCTCCCATCTTCTCTTTCTCCCACACAGATGCCTCGCCCAGCCTATTCCTCAGCAATTCTCCACTCTGGCTTTAGTACAAAGAAGAAAAGAAATATAGAGGCTAGATATGTTGTTTCTGCTTGTGGTGGAGACAGGGACGTAGATGAAGATCCTGTGGCCTGGGATGACCTCAGAGAACTGAGAGTGTTGTGAAATAAGTCCTGAAATTATGTCTAAGGGGGCAATCCAGGGAGACCTGGGCACTGGGACCTGGGACGTATTGGAGAGAATTTGAATAGCAAGGAAAGAAGGAGCAAATAGAGGAAGATTGACGGGAGGAAGGAGAGGACGGCGCCACATCCAGGGCATCAACGTCAGTCGCGTTCTTTGGGTCTTCTTCCACTGTGGGCAATGAGTAGGAGCAAACCAGGGAGGGGAGCAGAAGGAAGGGGAGGGGTGGGAAGGGAAGGATGGAGGGAAGAGATCGAGGGCTAGGGGGCTGCAGGGAGCTTTCCGCTTCTCAGATGTTAGGGGGTGGGACCAGTACAAACAGAGGTCTTCCCAGACCCGCTGCCCCTCGTATTACCTGGTGCCACTGCCTCCCCCCACCCCCAGCCTGCGCTATGACGGAGTCATCAGCAGTTTTGGCACACTTCTCTGGGAAAGTCAGAAAGCGACAGCTGCTCTGCCACCCTGGAAGTTCTGTCTGGACTCCGGGGAGTTTTTGTGACCTGTTTGTGGAGGTCAGCCCGCCGGCCCTGGCCAGGGCTTCCTTGGGTGTAACCCTGGCCTGCCTACCCGCTATTTGGTGCCTGCAGCTTGCTCTGTGTACATCTCTTTGTCTTACTCTTCTCTCTAAACGGTGGCAAACAGACATTTTGGGGAAGGAACTGAGCAATATGAGTTCACTGAAACAAGCCCTCAAACAGAACTTTGGTTCCGCCCCCCCCCCCTCGGTTTTACCTAAAACCTGGCCGAGTTTAGTAACCGCAGGCAGGGGGAAATCCTGGTCTCTGGGAAATGTTTCTTTTCCCAGGGGAAGGGATGCTATGTACCTAAAGCTTTGGGTTCTCCTCTCCTTTTGTTATCAGAATCGGTAGTGCGAACAAGCTGGTTGTGGAGGCAAAACGAGCTCTCTCTGCTCCCGCCTGGCTCCTTGGCTCCAGCCCAGATGGAGCTGGAGGACAGAGCAGCTGCCAAGTGTAGCCGCGCGCCCTGCCGTGTGCAAGAGCCAGCTCCTCACGCACGTGTGTGCGTGTGTGTGAGAGAGAATGTGATAATATGAATGAGAAGCCATTTCACTGCAGAGTATGAGAAGCTCTAGAGAGTGTTCATCGGTGCACAGATTCTTGGGCCCGTAAATGCCGCCCAGGTAGTTCTACTTCACAGCCAGGTTTGAGAACTGCTTTTCCAGACCTTTTCCCTCCACCTTCCCCACCCTGCTCCTTTGTCTAGTGTGTAAGAGTTTTGCTTTGCTTCAAACAGTGCTGCTTGCAGCATCCACTTTAAGGGAGAAAGACGGTCCCCAATTTCTTGAACTTCCTGGCCATTCCTGTCTGCCATTCCATGGACCCATGTTTCTAGAAGACATAGTGGATGGAAGAAATAAATGCTCTTAACCTGTAATTTTATGCACACAGCTCCTCACGCTGTGGAAATAACCGTTCTTAGATTTTTCATTGTAAGTGGACTGTTCAGTTTGCCCGGAGGGAACGAACTTATTCTAATTTTAATAAAACAAGTGTGTATTTAGTTATTCAGTCAAAACGGTCATCGTTTTTGCTCTTTGTTCCATTTTCAGTCATATTCTCAAAATAGACACCAAGGCAACTTTTAAGATGTTGGCGTCAAGGGTTCTTGTGTGTTTCCATTGCACACCGACCACCTACCACAGAAACGCCCTCTCCACTTCACCGGCAGGCCCCCCAGACTGCCAGCAAGGATCCTCCCTGAGCTCCACGTCTTTCCCACCCCTTCCCCTGATGCCTAGTTCCTCGTTCCTGGCGCCCTTCAGCTTTGCTTCCCCCACCCCTCACTCGGATTGCTGGCCCACGTGGAATCCCCTTGTTGCTTCCTTCTCCTGCCTCTCTGCCACTTTAGGTTCCCTCGCACTCTAATGTCTCCATCACTGACCTGCCCACTTGCAGTTATATCTGCTTTTTCTGTTCTACTATCATGCTCCTAAGGGTAGATGAAGGAAGTTCCATAGATGAGCTCACCTAGCCCACGTTGGAGGCCTGCCTTCCAGAACCCCATCGCCCCTGAAAGATGGGCTGGCTAGCTGTTGCTCACGCACCCCAGGGTCACAGCCTCCCCAGCTCCTAAAACATGTCTCCCAGCACCCTTTTCCCCAGACTGCCGCTCATGGCCGGTATCCTCACACTCCCCTGCGAACACCAGCGCCCTCTGATGTAGCCGTCCGTGTGATTATTCATGTTTATCTTTTGCTTGCTGGAAGCTTCAGAGGCCTTTGCTCCATCTTTCACAAACAAACGCCACAGCCTTTGTTGCTAGCCCAGCCCAGTCTTCACAAGGGTTTTGTTATCACGCTTGCCCCTTCACCTTTCCGACACCATGAAATTCTTTCTTCCCACTTTTCCGTCACAGCTGCTTTAAATGTCACCCTAAAACCGTTATCCAAAATAAAAACCATTATCTTCCCCGACTAGCCTTCTTTCTGAGTTCTCTGTTTCTTGGATAGGACCAGCATTGACCCAGCCCTTTCAGTCTAGCACTTGAGGGATCCTGCACATCCCCCGATGGACATTACGGGATCTGTCTTCCACGTGCTCTCGCACCTGGGTCCCCCTCCCACAGAAAGGTGCTGGAGCCCTGTGGCAAGGAGCATGGCCTTGGAGCCCCCACTGCCTGAAGTTGCCAGGACCTACTGGTGGGAACTTCGAAAATTAGGTGACCTCTCTGAGTCACAGTTTCCTCATTTATATCATGGGCATAATGATAGTATAGCTGCTTGAAAAGCTTTTGAGTGTGAAATGAATTAATACCTATAAAGTTCTTAGAACAATGCCTGGCACCTTGTAAATGCTCAAGTAAACGCTAGCTATTATTTTTACCTCTAAATCAGTGGTGATCAGCCGGGGCCGATTTTTGCCTCTCGGGACATTTGGCAAAGTTTGATAAGATTTATGAGTGTCATGACCCCGGCAGAGGGGGGCTACTGGCATCTGGAGATGAGGGATGCTGCTAAGCCTCCCACAATGCGCAGGGCCGCACCCCCGACCCCCAAACATACAATTATCTGGTCAATAGTACCGAGCTTGAGAAACCCTGCTCTGCATCTTGGCTCTCGTCACTGCCGCCATTTCCTCAAGACTTCATCTGGTGCCCGTTTTGATTTCCCTCAGTACTCAACTCCTCCCAAGGCTCATTTTCTCACATGGTTTCAGTTACAAACTGATTTTGGATGGTTCTGAAACCTATATTTCCAGCATCGTGATTATGTCTCCAGTGATTTATAGAAAACTCTCCCCTTGCGTATTCTCCTGATATTGGAAAATGTTAAAGAAAAAGAAAGGACCTGGTGTTCCCCCCCTACTTCCATTCAAATGTCTACCCTTTTCCAGCATTTCCTTTATTGCCAATGGCACACTGTCCTGGCACCGGTTCCCACTGGCTTGCTCCCAGAAATCCCCCAGTCTACACCAATTTCTGCCAGTTCTTTCTCTGCATTGTTTCCTTTGATCCTCATTTCCATTTCCATGGCTACTGCTTAGCTCAGGACTCTAGCTGGCTTCCCTGTCTCTCCTCCTTGCAGCCGTCCTCTACACAGCTGCTGGAATTGTCTTCATTAACTACTGTTTTCCTCTGCTCAAGAATCCACAGTGGCTCTCCATTACTGCTTATTAGCAAAAGGAAATTCCCCTCCAAAGCCCTTTGTCGCCAGACCTCTCTCGCCGCAGGCCCCTGCCTTCGTGTTTTTCCCCTGCATGGACTCCAGGCACTCACCTGTCTGAGGTTGCCTTGCAGAATCCTTGCTCTGGTCTCAGCACTTTGGCACGTTATAATTTCACTCCCTGGAAAGACTTCTCCTCCCTTTTTTGCCAAGCAGTGTCTGTCACCTCTTTCAAAACCTGGCTCAATTTTGAACTCCCCTGAGAAACCTTCCTGAGTAACCCACCGGATTCTTCTTGTTTGATTACTCAATATCTCTTTTTCGGCCTTAAATACTAATTATTACACTCAGCCTACATTAATTTATACCTGCTGATATGTATGAAGAATTTCTAAGTAATTTTAAAGCCTTTCCAAATATGTATATATTTTTTGCTAGTATCTCTTTTTTAAATTTTTGAAAAAAATCTGTGTTCCATGGCCCAAATAATGTGCTCTGAATATATCAGGACCTCAGTAAATGATGTCTCTCTGACTGGCTTTTTATTTTTTTCCCCTCAAAGCCAAGGAGGAATTCCACAGGCATATTTTATGTCTGATGTTAAAATAACCTGCTCTTCTCTTTGTGGTTGTCTTGATGATGGGGGGGGGGGGGGGGGGGGGGGGGGGGGGGAGGAGGAGGAGGAAGTAAAACTGGGTTTGCTGAACCCAGGCAACAAAAGGGCTCTCCTGAGGAGGCTGCCAGCAGGAACAAAGACAAACCTGTGTCATATCCTGGGCACTTGCTAAAGGAGATCCTTCACAGGGATAAAGGAAAGAAGTAGGAATCTTAAAATAGAGGGGGCTTCAGATGCCTTAACTTAAGAGAGTAACATCTACCTTTGTTTAGTATTTTTGCAGCAAACAGGACAATTTCAAATATATTATCTTGTTGGATAGAAGAGGATGATGATATTATTCCATTAAGTAGCTGAAAAAAACTAAGGTGACTGGGCTTCATGACTAGGGGGACTCCAGGCCTCCTGCTCTCCCCGTTGTACCCCTTTACGCTGTTGCATTATCTTACCAATCAGGTAAGGGTTTGGGGCTTACCTGTCTAGTTCAATGTTCTTATTTTGCAGATTGGGCTGCTAAGTGGTTCCCTGATGGCATTAGAGCCCATTACTAGTAGAGCACTCTTAGAACTCCTAATTAGTGCTCTTTTCACTTTATTACAAACACTGCATTTTATTCCTAATCTAAGGTGCAAATAGACCTCTTCATCATAACCTTGAGACCAACGCTGCCCTATAGAACTTTCTGTAATGATGAAAATGTTCTTTCTCCTTGCTGTCCAACAGGAAAAAAAATATGGCTAGTGAGACTAGAGAATGGAACTTTAAATTTATTTTAATTTAAATTATTTCACATTTAAACATTCACATGGCTGGGGCCTTCCACATTGGACAGCGTGGCCGACACTGGCCTCTCTATTTTCTATTCATACTTGTTAGAGTTAGTGATTTGCCTAATCTGGGTTTTCGCCTCATCTCACTTCCCTTTTCACCTTTGGGGGGTTCCAGTAAACTCTGAGGAACCAGAATGTAGGGAGCTGTTTGGAGACTTGGCAGCCGCAAAGCCTGGGTCCTCTGTAAAAGAGAGAGGGCAGCTGGCGGCAACACTTCAGAGCCTGCCGCTGTCCTGTGGAGTCTGCATTGGATGGGCAGCGTTTGTGGAGGAGAAACCTCCAGCTCCAGGCCTCTCCCTCCTGGCCGTTTTGGAGCTCAGCACGTGCACCTGTTGGGGCCTTGGCCTCTTGCAAAAGACAGGCTGTGGGAGGGAGTAGGAGCCTGGCGGTGGGAGGCAGCTGAAGGCTCCTCCCCGGTTGCATGGAGGAGGCTGTGACGTCCCACGGGGTAGCGGGCTGCCAGTCCCCTCCATGCGGCCAGGGGAAGGCTGTCAATGGGAGGCATCCGAGTTCGTTCGGGGCTCTTTCATTTCCACTGAGAACCACCTCAGAAGTACCCTGTATTGGAAGCCTCTCTCCCTCTCTCGTGTGTCAGTGTGTGTACGCTCATACACTCACAGATGTGCGAGCGATATGTGCTCCAGACTTCCCAGAGCTTGCACTGCTGCAAAGTTACGGTGTGGACTGGGCCCAGGACCCCAGGGGAGGGTCCGAGTGGCACCCTTGTTCCAGTGGAATCATGAGAACGTGGCAAATCCCCAAGTGAAGAGCTAATGAAAGCCGTGGGTTGATGGTATGGCCTGACCCTCTCTCTGCCTGTTTTTCCCCCCTTTCTTGCTCACATCTTCTACTGAACTTGAATTTTACTCTAATTCATTACTTATGCCTACAAGGAAAAAAATACTGCATTCTCTGTAACCTGTGGGACACAAGGCATCGGGAGTGCTCGCCAGATACATTGAGTCTGTTCACACATGGGAATTAAGGGTAGAGGAGGGAAGACGTTTCCTTTGAAATTCAGAGTCTTGAAGGATTCTGAACTCTGAGTCCAGAGAAATGGTGGGCCAAGATAGGCTTGAAATGAATTGTTTAAGGGACACGGATGCTACTCATCCATAAAAAAATGTATCCTTTGCCCTTCATTTCCATGGATGTTTACAGGGAAATGGAAGTTGGGTTCTTCTGCCGCTGATGGGCTTGCTGGAGAACCCTCGGGAGAGTCTGGGTTTTCTCTGGATGTCGCAGCTCGGTGTGGGGCAGACGGATGTAGTACCACACGGGGCCCCCAGAGCCCCCACGGCATGGACAGCTGGAGGCAGCACCTTGGAGAGGGAAGCACTTAGTTGCAGACTGCGGCCTTGAAGACAGAATGAGAGCCGGAGCTTTCAGGGCAGCTGTGACAGAAGGAAAAGAGTTACTGCCATGATATGAAATTTTTCAAAATTCCCTCTGAGAAAAATGGGTTTTAAGAGCATAACTCAAGTTGCCACGAGTTGTCTTTTGAATCAGAGCTCTAATCACATCAGCCCTCTCAGAAACCTGTGGCAGCTCATTATTGCTGGCAGGATGAAGTTTGTGCTTTGCTCTCGTTCACTGGCGTCCCCAGTTTGGCTCTCCCCTGCCTTTGCAGCCTCCTGCCTCCTCCCAAAGGCCCGGTTGGAATCCCACCTCTCGCCAGAGAAGCGTCCCCATACCCTGCAAACAGCTCTCCCTCCCGCATTCTTATCTATCACTCTCTTCTCTCCATGACACTTATCACCTTTAAGTCTTATTTCAGAGTCATTCATATATGTGACCGACTCCATCACTCAACTGCAGGGCCCTGGAGGGCTGGGCTGTGTCTTGTTCATCTTCACATTTTGCACAGACTCTAGAAAAGCATGTTGCATATGGTAGGCAAATTAAATGCCATTGTTCTTAGTATCGTAACTGAAACTGCTGCCTGCTTATCTTTATCTCCTCATTTGCCTTCATACCTGCTTGATGTTAGCAGTTTCCAAGTGTTGAGCGACCCAAACGTGGAACTGGGATAAGTAAGGAAACCTCCTGTGTACATGATGGATTCTGCCCAGTCCATTTCAAAATCATTTGGATGCATAATTCTCGTGTGAGCTAAGCAGAATAAGTACAATTTTGCTTCAGTTAGAATTGTGTCTAACTGCTATCTACTCTTTCAAAGTCATCAAGGTAAAGTTTCGGGTTTGAATGCCTCCCAAGTTCTACTCTGGATAGGGCTGGAGTGGTGATTTAGGCAAGACTTTAAGCCCACTACAGCCCTGTGGTGAAACATTGGTGCTTCTTGTTAACCTTTCAGAATCATTAATGTTATTTCAGGGTCTTAGTTTTGAATGGACATTTTCCTCAATTTTGTTCCCGAATAGTTCTTAGATGGATTTACAGGCCAAATCCTGTTATGAGATATAGCTGTACTACCAAAGACTTCTAGGTCTAAATGTGTAACCTAATTGTTTTAAATAATAGTTGAATAAAATTTTTGGACTTAATATTGTCAAATTTTTAATAGTTTGCTGTAATATCACATTCAAATATCTTAAAAGATGTTTCATTAAATCCAAAATCAGTTCTGTTAATCTTTTTTTCCCTGGGATACGAAATGAGATGAGTGAGTTGGGGGATGAATCATTTATATGTATCTAAAAGAAAAAGCAAAAGGCACCAACCTGAATTTGTATGTCTCTGTCAGCTCTGTATCGAAGGTGTTTCTCTAAACTGGAAGCTCTCCCCTGTGATGGTATAATTGGCACACTTAGTTGCAAAGTTTTTCTCTACTTTTACAACAGACTGTGTCATAAGCTTTTATTTCCCCCTTCAAAGAAGAAAAAGTTCTTTTTTTCAGATGCTGTGAACGTCCCCGTATAGTTCTCCTGACCTCAGATGGGGCTCAGTCTGCAGCTGGCCAGGTTGACTCACAAGGTTCCCACTGCAAACATCGTGATGCTTTTCTCTCGAGCTGAGAAGGCAGAAAGTGCCCTAAGATGGGCAGTGGAGGCCTCACTCTAACCGGATGCGCTGGCCCCATCCTCTCTGTCCCAACCGTAGGGGCGAACCCTTGCTGGGGACCTGGCTCCACTCCTGTCTGACCTGGTCGGTAATATGGAAAACGGTTTGTTTGCTGGGTTTGTTTTGTTTTGTTTTTTTTAGTGCTGAGCTGAGATATTCAGGATTAAGGCCAGTGTGGGCTGGGCCTGGGCCTAGTGGGTAGCAGATTATGTTGGAAGACAGAATCATAGCATGGTCGGTGCCTTTGGGGACCACTTGTTATGTGGCTGACTACGTGAAGGACCGTGGATTAAGCAGATGTCACAGTCTATTACTAGTGTCTGATCCAGGATGAGAATTCAGGTAACCTAACTCCCATACTGGCGCTTTTCAAACTATATAAGTTTTGATGTTAAAAATTTTGGAATATTTGTCACCAATATGTGCAGATTGATTATAGAATCAGAGTCTAATCGGGAAACAGAGCCCACACCAGGTAGTTCAAGAGGGAGGATTTAATACTGTGCCTTAGTTATAAAGGGATAGGAAATGCTGAAAAGCTAAACAGTGCACAAGTCAGGCAATCCCAGATTGCCTGACACAAGTCAGTACCAACCCTTGGGCCCTGGCTGTGGGCTGGGAACTGGAATAAAGTGGTTTCTGCCTACCAGAGGAAGGAAACCATGGAGGAGACATAGCTGCTGAGAAAATACTCACTGAACAGAGAAAAAGCAGGGAGAAGAACCTAACTTCTTCCTCTCTTCAGCACCCCTTCAGTCTTTGGCAGCACCTCCGTTGTTTGAACGTACTTCCCTGGCCTGGGAAGCGTGGTCTCTAGGCTCTTCCCCTGCAGTGCAGACCAGTGCAGAGGAACGGTGGGGAGCAGATCTGAGAGCAAACAGGAAAGTTGGGAAGATTATCTTCCCAAGACGACTGCAACATGTGTTCTTCTGCAGTATGACTTGGCCGCTTTGTCGCGAGGTGGAGTTTCATCCCCTCCCCTTGTGTCTTGGTGGGACTACGCCTGCTTTGACCAAAGAGTGTGGAGGAGGTGGTGCGAAGCGGCTTCTGAAGCTGGGTCAGAAGGGCCACCCTCCTGCTCCCACCCGCTTCCCTTGGGGTACTTGCTCTCTGAATGTTCCCAGAGGCCACACTGGGAGAAGCCACCTGGGGACCACGTGTGGGTGCTCCAGTCAGCAGCCCCTGCTGAGCCCAGGAGCCAGCTATGTAGAGCAAAGAAGCCCCAGAAGGTTCCAGCCTGTTACCTTACAGCAGTTTGTCTTCCCAGCTGTGGAGGATTGAATTGTGTACTTAGACCGTAGACATGTTCTTAGCTTTCATCTGCATTCCTGTGGGCCTGGAATGTAAATAGGACCTCTTGAAGACGTTTTTAGTTAAGGTGTGACCCACTGAAGCAGGGTGGGCCTAATCCAGTTTACTCAGGCTTTATAAAGAGCAGAAATGGGAAGCCAGGGTAGAGGAGGCCAAAGGGAGAAGCAGAAAGTCAGGGGAACCTGGAGGCGAAAGGAGGCCCTAGATATGTGATGGGAAAGCAGAGGAATCCCAAGGATTATCAGCTGCCAGCCACCGGCACTGAATGCTGCAGT
>PVKH010004847.1:0-22831 GCA_004027955.1 Chaetophractus vellerosus | reverse complement strand
TGTAATCCATTCCCATGGGTGTGAACCTATTGTAAGGACGACCTTCAGATGAGGTTACTTCAGTAAGGTGCATGTGGCCCAGACCAGTCTGGATGGGTCTTGTTTTACTGGAGTCCTTTATAAATGGTATGAATTCTGACATAAGGGAGAGAAAGCCACAGGAAGAAGCTGAAACAGAACCCAGAAGAGAAGGAAGAGACCAGGAGATGCCACCATGTGCCTTGTCATATAACAGAGGGACCAAGGATTGCCGGCAGCCAGTCCCAGATGACCACAATCTTCAGGGAGAAAGCATTGCCTTGGTTTGGACATTTTCTCAGCCTCAAAACTGTGAGCAAATACATCCCCATTGTTTAACTCAACCCATTTCATGGTATTTGTTTAAGCAGCTTAGGAAACTAAAACAGACCCTCAAATTCAAGAATCATTTGTGCCAGTGGGCAGAATTCTGTATAATTATAGAAGCATAGTTAGTATAGGCAGAATTCTAATGGAAGAATACTGAAGGGTTAAATTGCTTCCTTCCTCTGATCCATATTCTGAAGCACTCTCATCCATGGCAACTTTTGTTTATAGCAGCCATGGCCTCTTACATTTTTTAATTTCCCAGGATATGAATATTACACATAGAGGATTGCTTTTTTTTTAACCGCTGAGTTTTTTGAATTCTTTAATTCTGGATGAGTCCTTTTATGTCAGATAGGTGCTTTGCAAATATTTTTATCCCAGTCTAGAGCTTGTCTTTTCCTTCTCTTAACAGGGTCTTTCACAGTGCAAATTTTTTTTAAGTTTTATGATGTTCAATTTATCAACTTTTTTTTGATGGATTGTGTCTAAAACATCTCATTATGTCAGGGTCCTGGAGATTTTCTCCTATGTTATCATCTAAAAGTTTTAGAGTTTTACATTTAAATCTATGATCCATTTTAAGATAATTGATATATAATGTGTGTTTAGGTAGTTTCTTCCTTTTTCCCCCTAGGGATGTCCAGTTGCTCCAGCACCATTAGTTGAAAAGGCTAACCTTCCTCCATTGAATTGTTTTTGCACTTTGGTCAAAACTCTGTAGTTTCTTCTTGTGTGGGTCTATTACTGGTTTCTTTTTTCTGTTCCATTGACTATGTGTCTATCCCTCCTTGCCATGAAGTTTTGATTATTGTAGGTACACAAGTCTTGAAATCAGGTAGAGTGATTCCTCCCACTTTATTCTTCCTTGTCAAGATTGTTTTAATATCATAGTTCCAGTGCCTATATACATTTTAGAATAATCTGGTCTCTATCTAGAGAAAACATAAGGATGGGAATTTGTTAGGAATGGTGTCAAAAATGTTTGTCAATTCGGGAAGATCTGACATCTTTAATATGTTGAGTCTTCCCATCCATGAACACAGCACATCTCTCCATTTATTTTAGATCTTGATTTCTTCCACAAGTGTTTTGCAGTTTTTTCATACAAGCCATGTACATGTTATTAGACTTACATGCAAGTGTTTCATCTTTTTAGCAATTGTAAATGGTACTGCATTTTAAATTATAGTTTCTACATTTTCATTACTAGTGTATCAAAATACAATTGATTTTGCATGTTGATTTTGTATCTTGAGAACTCATTTATCTGAAACCATTTATTACTGCAACTAGTTTTTTTTTTTTAAGAGAATCATCTTATCTGAGAACAGAGACAGCTTTAGTTCTTCCTTCCCAATCTGCATCTATTTTGTTTTACCTTCTTGCCATTGTGCTGGCTAGAATTTTCAGTGCTCTATTGAATAAAAGTTTTGAGAGCAGGCATCCTGATCTTAAGGGAAAACATGCAATTTTTCACCATTCAGTATGATGTTAGTTGTAGGTTTCTGTAGATTTTCTTTATAAAATTGAGGAAGTTCTCCTCTATTTCTAGTTTTGAAGGTTTTTTCCATGAATGATGTAGAATTTTATCAAATGCTTTCTCTGTTTCAATTTCTATGATCAAGTGATATGTCTTCTGAAGTCTAAAATAGTGGCTTATGTTGATTAAATTTCAAATACTGAACTAGCCTTGATCTTGTATCTTCTGACCATTATCACTCATGAACACAGATGTAAATTTCTAAAGAAAATTTTAGCAAATTTCTATTAGTTTCCTATTGGTGTTATAACATATTACCAAATTCTATGGCTTAAAACAATGCAAACTATTCTTTTACAGTTTTGGTGACCAGAAGTTCAAAATCAATTTCACAGTCAAAATATCAGCAGGGATGGTTCCTTCTGGAGGCTCTAGGGCAAGAATCTGTTTCCTTGCTTTTCTCAACTGCCAGAGGTTGATATCCTTTGGTTCATGGTCCTCTTTTTCCATCTTTAAAGCCAGCAGTGTAGCATCTTCAGTCTCCTTCTCTGTCCCTTTTCTTCTGTCGCCACATCCCGATCTGTCTGGCTCTGACTCTTCCTGCATCCCTCTTCTAAGGACTCTTGTGATTACATCAGGATCCCAATGGGATAAACCAAGATAATCTCTGGATTTGAAGATCCTTAATTTAATCACATCTGCAAAGTTCCCTTTTCCATATAAGATACCATATTCACAGTTTCAAGGGACTAGAACATGGACATCTTGGTGGGCCATTATTCAGGCTACTACACTTTCTTTTTTTATACTGTCTTTCTTTGGTTTTGGTATCCGAGTAATATGATGCAGCCTCATTTTAATTTTTATAAAATGTTGTGATGAGATATTTCATTCTAAATTTTTTCTGATTGTTGTTTCCCATTTGGTTTGGGAATTTTGTTTATCAAGGAAAACAGATATATTTGGACCACACAGTTTATTTTATTAAATGCTCATTCTTAAGTTATGATGTTTCATTTTATATTTGCTAACAAGTGTGTTGCTCACTGTATTATTTAAGGCAATTTACAGTAGCTTTATGTAAAAATTCTAATATCTTTATAAAACTTAAAACATTAAATCCTGAGTTTACAATATTCTTTTTTCATACTCAGACTAATTGTGTTTGCCAAGCTTGTTCTTGTTTCTTCTAATGCACTGGAAGGAAAATCATTTTTAAGTTTGCATTGATTTGTGACAAAATTTGTATTCAACAATCAAATGCTACACTATTTCCCTTTAAATGGATATGCACTTAATTAGTTTCACTTGTTCAGCAATTAATTAGTTTGAGACTTCGTATTTTGGTATTGAACCTGATTATTGATAGTTGGAGCAGATACTGTATCAGGATTGCAATGCATGTTTTTCCAATAACACCACATAAAAAGTTTTCACATTTTGATAAAGCTCTCCATTGTAATATCATCTAATATCTTTCATAATTGTGAAATATTCTTCTGCTAGTTTCTTTTTTGCATTTATTTTCTCCAGTACTGCTTCTAGTAAATATGAGGCAAAAGGAAGCTGTAAGAGAAACACACAAAAAAAGATGATCAAAACTCTATATTTTCTTCTGTTTGAAAACATGTACTAAATATCATTAAACCATTAGAACTCAGTTATCTGCAATTTTGCATCCATAATAGTACCCTACTGGATGTCTTTTCAAACTGATCTTGCTGGTTAACGTGGGTAATTTTGTCCTTTATAATAAAAATGATAAAAGAGCAGAAGTAAAATGAAAAAAGATAAACACCTTATCGAACAATTCATGGTTTACTGACCATGTTAATGATGTAATCTGCAATACAAGCAGCTAAGCCATTTATCTTCAATCAGCTGATCAATAGCAGGTTACAGTCATCTCTAGGGCACACAGGCCCACAAGTAGTACTGTATGTTCATCACTCATAAAAGAATGAAAAAGAACTCTCAACTATCAATACACTGTCTGTGTTAGGGATGAACATCTCAAGAGTTGTGGGTAAAATTTCAGAAGAAAAAAATGGCAAAAGTATACCCATTGATTAAGTTATAGAAAAGTTTGTTTGGCATATCAAAGTGCAATACACATGTTGCAAACTGCTGAGTTTATAAAATATAGAGTACATTTTAAAATTTAATAATTTATATAACTTTTCTGGTAGTTTTATTATTCCCTTTGCTCCACTGGGTTGCCTGTAGAACTCCTACTCATACAATTATGGGTAGGTAGAAGAAAATTGGAAATGTTCGAATCAATTCCCATAGTCCTCCCATCTTCCTTTCCAGTTATCTATTCTCACAGAAGAGTTTTATCATAATTAACAAGTTCAGTAAGTCATTTCTTGGACTTGCCCCTTACCAGGAAATGGCTACTTTTGTTGCCCTGAATCTACTGATGAAAATGCATGTCATGCCCCAGTCCTCTTCACCACAGCAAAGTAGCAGAAGGCCCTTCCTTGTACCAGGTTGACCACTTATGGCGCTTTGGTCAGTACCTGACCAAAAGATGCCTTCTGTACGAGTTGGCCTGGGGGAAAGAACATTTCCAGACTGAGGGAATTATAACTAGCTAAACAAGTCAGAATGGTTCTTTCCTGAGTTTGTACTGGGGAAAAAAGAAAAGATTGGCCAGCTGGCAGTGAAAGAACAGGGCAGACAAGCCAAGGAGAATAGACTATGTAGGCCAGGAAGGAAAAATAGAGTACAAAGCTGGTCTATAGAACTAGCCCATATCTTTATAATAAACTGCCTTCACCTTAAGGAAGTCTGAGTGTATGTTCTCTAGAACCATAGGAGCGTCACACATTAATCTTTCTTGAAATTTACTACTGAAGAAAGCATAAGATACCAAAATTGCACATTCTTCAGTTCTAAGACACAGCTGAATATAAGACACACACATTGAATTAAAAACAGCTTTTCTGAGGGGGGAAAATCCTACTGCATTAAATATATGCATATGCTAGACTATGCATTCCAATTTCAGAAATGTGAAAATATAGGAAAAGTATATCTTAGAATCAAGGAGAAAGAACATGTTAGATTCTCTTCTGGAAGATAACAACACTAACAGCAAATCTTACTTGAACAAATTAGCCTTTGGGGATGCAGAAAAAAGTTACATTCGACCAAACTGCCAGGTTGCCAGTTACAAATAAGATAATTAAAATTTTCAGGGCATTAATACAAGGTGTTAAAGAAATGAACAATAAATGCCACTGGACAATTTTCTTTTATGGAAACAATGTCATACAGTACCACATGCATACTTAGCTCCAAAAGGCTGATAAAACAAGATAGGAATAATCTTCTATCTCTTGTTAGTAGAAACAAAAGCAGAAATGAGGTTTTGAAACTTAATTTACTAAAGTTTTTCTAAGAAAAGAAAGGGTCTGATAAAAAATGTTAGGAAACCAAACTCAGCTTAAACAAAGTTCTTTTATTTCAGACTTAGAGTTTCTAAGATGCTAACAGGTGTTGTGTCTCTCCAAGAGGGCAATGTAATACTCTGTTTCTAAATTCATTTGTCTGTCATTTTCTTATATTTATCATATGAAACTAGTGAATCTACTGGTCTATGGAACAGACTTTGGGAAACATGCTGGTTTTTATAATTTCCTAGGTAATCAATATCACAGAACTTCGACCAGGCCACAATGTACTCACATTAATCATTTTATTTGCAAATTTCATTTTCAAGTTAAAATCTAGACCTACTCTTATTATCTTGTGATCTGAACAATTTTTAGCATATAATATATTTGTACATTTTCCTTCTCTTTACAAAATCTATCTAAAAGAATTCCCCTTCCAGGAAACCTCCAAGATGGTACAAGAAGTCCATTTACTAATTTATCCCTGGCACCCCCTATCTTTATTCTCTTCCTCTGGCTCCCAATAAAACGAAAGGCCCCAAGGGAAAATAGAGCTGTTTTTCAATCCTATTTTATCATAAGCTTTCTATAGGGCTTAACACATTATGGATTTTCAAAAAGCAATCAGTCCTTTCAACAAGATGCACAGTATATGTACATCTTTTATTCCTGCAGGTTCTTTTATTTTGTCTACAAATAATTCAGGGCAATAATAATATCGGTCTTTATGTAATTTTAGACAAAAGTGCATATTTTTGATGTTTTATTTTAATTTATTTCAACTTTTCTAGTTTTGTTTTCTATAAATTCATTCTGACAATTTTTTCCCACTAAACCTACTGTTTATTCTACTTGGTATTTATGACTGGTAGTTTACTGGCAACTGCAAGCTTTCAAAGGGGTCTTACAAAAATTATCATTTTTTAATATATAAGAGTCAATTGTAATTAATGTAACTTTATAATAGGAAGGGCCAATTGTAATTAATGTAATTTTTAATAGAAAAGGGCCAATTGAAATTAAGTAATTTATAATAGAAAATTAATGTAATTTTTGTAATAAATAAAACAAATTTAGAGAAAGACTAAGGAAAAGTCTGAATTACAAAGCATTCTATAACTTATACTTATTGTTGTCAAATAAATAAATTAAGTTAAAGAAACTGTTAACCAAAAATTTTAAGTATATGTCCCTCCTACTTTACAAATAGTTCCTATTTTATGGAATTGACTCAATACATACTTAAATAATGAATGTATTAATGGCTTTGGTTTTAAAAATAGCCTCCCTTACCACTTATGCATTATTCACTTAGCACAATTTTTTTATAGACTGTATAAATAAAAATTTATGCTTAGTTTAGGCTGAATTAACTAAAATTCTTATTTTTGAGAATGGCTGAGTATGAGATTTTCCAGTTAACTGGCTAGTTTGGTATCATTTATGTCACATATAGATGATCACTAATTCTTTTTCTTTTTTCTTTTTTTAGGTGTGGGGCCAGGGATTGAACCCGGGACCTCTAATATGGGAAGCCGGTGCTCTACCACTGAATTGCATTGATTCCCCTGAGTTGTTTGTTTCATTTGTTTGCTTGCTGTTTGCTTCTGTTTTTAGGAGGCACCAGGGATCAAACCGGGACCTCCAATGTGGGAAGCAGATGCTCAATCATTTGAACCACATCCGTTCCCCCACTAATTCTTAAATCTCATAAATTAGTTAACCTGAAGCCTGGAGGGAACATAATTTAATATTTGATGATTCAGGAAAGTTCTTCAAAATCCTATAATGCCACATGAGCATCAATTCTCGTGTACAGATGTAGAGTAGGAAGAGTTAGGAATGAAATTGTACTTATAACACACCTTGGAAATTGATTTAAAAATTCAATGGTCTGCATATTTGTTTGCCGTATTTTTTTAACTGCAAAAGATTTAAAGAAACACTAAAATCAGCTGACCTTAAGTTTCTGCTACTGTGGAGTCTACATTAAGAATAATTTTACTTCATATAGGCAGTTTAGAGTCAATTAAATCCTCTCTCTATGCATTCTATAGCAGGATAGCCTTGAATTCTTCCCCAGAACTCCCTCAGATACAGGAAGCACAAATGCCCTTTCACTGATAGGATTCTGGAGTTGGAATGAACCTGGAAGTGGCAACCTGACTTGCCAACAGCAAAGATCCTTTCTCTTTTGCCCTACCAAATACATCTGAAACAAAACAATTGAAAGCAGGGACTTGAACAGATATTTGCACGCCTGTATTCATAGCAGTATTATTCACAAATGCCAAAAGATGGAGGTAACCTAAGTGTCCATTAGCCAATTCATGGATAAACAAAATGTGGTATACACATACAATGGAATATTATCCAGCTATAAAAACGAATGAGGCTCTGATAACATGAGACAACATGGATGAACCTTGGAGACATCATGTCCAGTAAAATAAGCTGGAAACAAAAGGACAAATATTGTATGATCTCACTGATATGAAATAATTGGAATAAATAAACTCATAGAATCAGAATCTAGAATACAGGTTAACAGGCAAGGAGGTGGTGATACGTAATGGGAAGTTAAGGCATTAAAAAATATACAGTGTTCCTATTTGGAACTATGAAAATGTGAGTAAAGGGACTCCAGTTTTGCCCACAGCTGAGCTGCAAGGGCAGAAGCCCCGAAGAGGCTCAAAGAGTTGAGACCCAGGGAGAGATGAGCCATATGCCTGATAGCTTGCAGCTGAACTCGGGAAGAAAGTGGAGTAGCCAAGACTTATAGAGGAGGCCCAGAAAGAGACAATCCCTATGCCTGGTTGCCCACAGTAGAGCTCCGGGAGATAGTAGATTCTGGAGGGGAAGGCAGAGACCTCAGCAGAGATGAGCGGCCATCTTGCTTTGCCATGTGGCTGGACATCTGGATCAACAGTAGCTGACGTGGATGAGAAAGCACCTCTGATGGTGCCGTGGCTCGAGTATTTCATGGATTTGGTACTTTACGCTTTTATCCCAAATAATTCCCCTTTTATAAAAGCCAACCCATTTCTGGTACTTTATAACAGCAGTCCTTTGGCAAAAAAAAAAAACAACAAACCCAAAAACTTAACTTCAACAGCATATACCTTTTTCTATACTTTCCCTATGCCATTCCACCCTTCTACCCTTTTTTTAGATACATGTTTTCATTTATATATTTGTACATTGTATGCCCATAACTATAGATTTATCATAAGTTTTTGTGCATTTTCATTTTAGCACGTTTAGGAAATAAAAAGTGAAGTTACATACCAGACAATACACTACAATAATATTGGCATTTATGATTACTCAAGTGGTTACATTTACCACAGGTATTTATTTGTTTTGAACCACTGTCTATTGTCCTTTCCGTTCAGTCTGAAGAACTCCCTTTAGCTACTTGTAGGGAAAGTCTAGTGGTGATGAGCTCCCTCAGCTTTTGTTTATCTGATGTGGTGGTTTGAAGCCATACGTACACCAGAAAAAAACATGTTCTTAAATCTAATCCATTCCTGTGGGTGGAAACTCATGGCAAGTAGGAACTTTTGATGAGGCTACTTCAGTTAAGGTGTGACCCACCTCTGCCCCTTCTCTCTTTCTTCTCCTTCTGGGACTCCCATAATGTGTATATTGATTTGCTTGATGGTATCCCAGAGGTTTCTTAGGCTATTTTCACTTTTTATAATTCTTTTTTCTTTCTGTTCCTCAGTCTGACTCATTTCAAGTGTCTTGTCTTTGAGTTCACTGATTCTTTCTTCTCCCAGCTCCAATCTGCTCTTGAAACTCTCCTGGAAAATTTTCATTTCATTTATTGTGGTCTTCAACTCCAGTAGTTCTGTTTGGTTCCTTTTTAAAGCTTCTATCTCTTTACTAAGATTCTCATACTGCTCTTTTTTTTTCCTGATATATTTTTCTGTATTTTCCATCTCTTTGAGCATTTTTAAGATCAATTTTTTAAAGGCTATGTTTGATATGTCACATTCCAGTTGTCTTTATCGGTGTTTTCTGGAATTTTATCCTCTTCCTGTAGATATGCCATCATTTTCTGTTTGTCTTTTACTCTTTTGTTGCACACTGTATGTTTTAAGATTTTAAAATGTTAACTCTGGGATATTTTCCCTGAGATGTCTGCTTTCGATTTTGTAACCAGGTGGTGATAAGACAGATTTTCTTGAGCTTCAACCCTCCTGTCAGGTAGGTCTGCCCAAGGTGAATACAATATGCAAGGTTTTCCCTGTCTTTCTGGGTCTCTGTCTTATACTGCGTTTTTGACTTTTAGATTTTTTGAGTTCCCTTGTTATAGGAGTTTGGTTGGCCCCACCATTTCCTGGGATGGAGAATCCCCTCTCCTGGGTGTCTGAAGCCAGCAAGGCTTTGCCTCAGACTTTCTGCCTCTATAGTTTCTTATACTCCTTTCATTGTCTCAAGCTGCTTTTGCCTGTAGGGCAAATTCTGGGAAGAGGGGCATCCTGGAATGGAGTTTCCCAAATCAGTCTTTCCCAGCTGAAAAAGGGCCAGGGACCCACAAGGAAGCACTTAACAGTTCACAATGCCCATAAGAGGGAATCTGGAAGGGCAATGAAATCCTCTTGCCTGGATCCCCAAGGCTGAGCTTTCTTGTCCTGCCAACAAATGCAGCGCTTCAACTTACTGTCCCTGCAGCCCTGAGGAAGAGTAGCATCCTTAAGTCTCCACCTCTGTTGCCCCTGTCTGGGGTGGTTTGAAACAATGGCAGCCATTGCCTTTGTCCGAGGTAGGCTGAAATAATGGCCACCCTCAGAGCTGGTCCTTCCAATGATCCTAAGTCATTAAGCAAAAGCCATGACCAGTGACTGGCTATGCCCACCCCTGGTCTTGGGGAAGAGGATTTTTATGTCCCTTTCTATCACCAGTGAACTAGCCAGGGGCTGGACCCCACAGTGGCCTGCTGTGAGAGTGGGGGATGGGTGCTGGTAACTGCTGCTGGGAAAGAGAGCAATTTACTGTTCTTTGTCGTAATTTATCAGCTTCTTCTTCCCACTCTTCCCTGGATGCTGTACTGTGTTCTTCTGGCCTCCGGAGTTTCAAAATAGTTGTTCAGACAGTTCCTGCCTGTTTAATAGTTGTTCTGGTGGAAGGAGTAAGTCCTGGAGCTCCCTACTCTACCATCTTCCCACAATCTTCTTCATAAAATTAACATTTTAACTGATTTCATTATCATTTCTACTTTGCAGATTATTACTAAAAACATATTTCCTTTAAAATAAAAGTTGACTTTTTTCTAGTTTGTGTCATATTGACAGTGAGATATTAGACTTTTGTATTGCACCGCTCACAAAAAAGGACCTGATTCAGTGAGACTTTGAGACTTTAGAAAGTCCAATGTAGTTTATTTTAAATTTAAAGGTACAAATTTTAGTGCACACATACATATATTTAGATACACATATACAGATATCATACAACCATGCACAAACACATGTATTTAGGTGGATAGGAGTCACTCTGTTATCTTGTAATTAAAAGTATGAACTTGTTAAAAAATGCTTTCAGAAAGAAAAATTTATTATAATTTTAATTTGGCACTGAATTTTGAGAAGTTATATATATATTTATACATACTTTTAAAAACTTTATTTAGTGCATTTAATAATTGAAAAATATAAACAATTAAATACTAAAAAGTAAACACAGATGAATAAATATATACATTTCTCAATTAAATGTACTAGATACATATAAAATTTTTTTGAATTAATATGTTACACAATATATTTGATTCATAGTAACTCATTCATACAGTATTTGTCCTTTTGTGTCTGTCTTGCTTCGCTCAACATAATGTCCTCCAGGTTCATCCAGGTTGTCGTATGCTTTACTGCTTCATTTCTTCTTACAGCTGCATAATATTCCATCATGTGAATAGACCACAGTTTGTTTATCCATTTGTGGGTTGATGGACACCTGGGTTGTTTCCAACTTTTGGCAATGGTGAATAATGTTGCTATGAACATCGGTGTGCAGATGTCTGTTTGTGTCATTGCTCTCAGTTATTCTGGGTATATACCCAGTAGTGGCATTGCCGGGTCACATGGCAAGTCTATATTCAACTTCTTTAGGAACTGCAAAACAGTCCTCCACAGCAGCATTCCTACCAACAGTGAATAAGTGTTCTTATCTCTCCACATCCTCTCCAACACTTGTAGTTCTCCATCTTTTTAATACTGGCCATTCTGATAGGTGTGAAATGATATCTCATTATAGTTTTGATTTGCATTTCCCTAATCATGAGTAATGTTGATCATTTCTTCATGTGCTTTTTGCCATTTGTATTTCTTCTTTGGAGAAATGTTTATTCAAGTCTTTTGCCCATTTTTTGAATCGTTTGTCTTTTTATTGAGTTGTAACATCTCTTTATATATCCTGGATATTCAACCCTTATCAGATATGTGACTTCCAAATATTTTTTCCCATTGAGTTGGCTGCCATTTCACCCTTTGACAAAGTTCTGTGAGGTGCAAAAGTGTTTAATTTTGAGGAGGTCCCATTTATCTATTTTTTCTATTGTTGCACATGCTTTGGGTGTAAGGTTCAAGAAACTACCACCTACTACAAAGTCTTGAAGATGTTTCCCTACATTTTCTTCTAGTAGTTTTATGATCCTGGCTTTTATATTTATTTCTTTGATCCATTTTGAGTTGCTTCTTGTATAGGGGGTAAGATAGGGGTCCTCTTTGAGAAGTTATATTATAATGTCCTAAATGTTGTTTATTCTTTACTTGTATTTCCAGCATATATCTTAACCTATATATCTCTTGGAGTTCTCCTGAAAAGTGGCACACATAGAAAGCTGTGTCTGCTGTTCTCAGTCTCTGGTAAAAGCTATAATTTATGTTTTCCCTTTTATTTTGAAGCATACTATAGAAGTTATAAGAGAGAATTGAGAAAAAAAATGACCTAAAAATATAAATTATTTTATTCATTCTTACATCTTCAAGGAGTGTTCCTATAACATTTAAAACAAGTAGGTGATCTATTTATAAAGACTTTAGGGTGGGGGTGGCTCTTGGTAAGACACTTCAGTATTTAGTAAATTAACAACCAGTAAGTTGTTTATAGTGTTGGTAAGTTACATACGATAGAAAAGAAATGCTCCAACATATAAACTAGATGAAGCCTTTCTTCCAAACTCAACGGTGTCTTCAGGTCTGTGATTAGGCTTCTCATTTGGTTCCTGATCAACACAAAATTCTCTGCTCTAACAACTTGCTTAGATGGGCCAATCCCTGTCAATGGACCCTCAGCAGCTGGCAGTGGTCTTCCCCACCCCCTATCAAGCCACTTTTACTGAAATGACTACCATTATAATCATAGGTCAGAGACTACTACTGTGTCCTCTTGGTGACTTGGACAATGATACTAATCCAGAAAAGACACAAATTTCCCAATCTCCCTTGGACATTAGTTTGGATACCTGTCACCTTTTTTGTACATTGGCCTCAAAAAAGGCCAGACACATTCCTACCTCTTCCCACTGCTGACTCTTTAAGACATTTTTAGAGATCCTGGAAATTCTTCTGGGCAAAGCCAGCACATATTATGACCAATGACACATCCTTATACTGGTATTCAGTCTATCCTAATATGATTGATTTTCTCAAAATGCCATAACTGTGTAGGCATATATTCGGGATTATGTCTGTTCCCTATATGCTCCTTGATGGCTAGGTGGGATATATACAAATTAGAGAACACTTCAAGAGTTTACAATTTTCTACAACTAGCTGGAGTGGCTTTTTATGCATGCATTAAACAAGTTATTCTGGGGTGCAGAGCGATATGGTATGAAGAACAATGTGGATCATGTGGATATGAGCTCTGACTTCAGAAAAAGAAAAAGGTTAACTCATATAAAAGTATTTAGCAGACAGAATCTTAATGGTAAAGGAAGTAAAATTAAAGATATTGGGTAAAGATCCAAAAGAGAATTTGAATTAGTTAGTGCTTTGTTTATCATTGTGCCATTAAGTGTCGATTTAAATATAACTCACCCCAGAACATGGAAGAATGTAGACAATGGCTTATACATACTCTAGGGAATCATACTAATTGATTTATTTAACAAGTATTCACTGCTACCTATTACATGCCAGACAATGGGCCAGGCATCTTCTGTGACTACTACCAAGTTTTGTAAAAATATGTGCTGTTAAATAAATTAACAAAAATTAATAATTAAGCATAGCAAATAACTAGAATAACAACCCTTCACAGGTGATAAAAGCATTTTACATGTGCTATTTTATTTAATTATCATTTCAAGTCTGTGATGTGGTATTTTTCCTATTTTATAGTTAAAGATACTGAGTTAAAGAGGTTTAGTGACTTGCCTTAACCTAAGTGGTTCTCATGCTAGTGTGAAACAGGACACAAACCCAGGTCTTTTGACTATAAACCACTGCATGTTACTGCATGCACGCGTGCGCACGCGCACACACACACACATACACTCTTTTGCTCCATATAAAGCAAAACTGAGTAAAAGTCTCAGCCATACAAAACTGAAAATGGACTTCTTCAGCAGTTACTAAGTTCTCTATCATTCTATGAAGCAAAGATCATGCTCAGAAAGAGTGGTTGGCTTAGATATTTTACAATGCAAAGATTGCATATATATTGCTTTTATTCTACTACCTCATTGTCCTGCCTTTCATATGCCTTATTCTGCTGTCTGCAGGGTAGGAAGAACCTAGTTCTAAATTTAGATGAGTACTGTGCTTGCTGACATTCCTTGAATGTTACCAAAAAACAAAAGGAGGTGACAAATGCTGGGTTTCAAGGTGCGAGAATTGGAATTCATTCTATATTGGTCCTCTGGATAATCCATATTTTTAGGGCATGATTTACTGACTGCTTTCCTTTAGCACGTTATAGGGGATAAATGATTACTAACTTGTGCCCTCAAGGAACTTATCTATCCAGAAGGCAGAATTTGTCAACACTAATTAGGAGCCTACCAATGTTTGGAAACACGGATAAGGTTACTCTCTGTGACTTAAACCAATGAAATCATAATGGAAAGGAATATTGCCTATGGACCCCATATACTATAAATCCCACTTCAGATTTTAAGCATTTTGAGAACCTAAACTGTCCAATTTGTCTCCCAGGTAGACTAATACTCTTATACATAATGGGCACTGAGAGTTTGCTGAAGTGAATAGCATTGGATTCAATTGAATTCCAATGAGTTCAGCTGAATTGAATAGCATTACTAATTTCAAATATATGTAACAATTGAATTAACTATTAATAAATAACTTCCAGGTAGCAATATTTTATATATGCTTAAGACAATTTTAGAATACTAGTTAAAAACTTATTTGTTTTCTTATAGCACAAGGATAGGTAGTAGAGAAGATAAAACTACACGAAGAAAACTACTAAAATGACAGAGAAAAAGAGAACAGGTTAACAAGAAAGTTCTGATACTGTAGATTCGATTTACATTTAGTTATTTTATTTAAAGGATACTATAGTCATTTTAACCTAAACCACATAGGTCTTTTTGCTGGTGACCTGAGAAAAGGCTTGAAATTGTTTTCTTTTGTTTTGTTTTTAAAAAAAAATAAAACCAGGGCTTTGAGTAGAGAATTTTTTACTCTGGCTATTTCAGCTAGGAAGAGAGAAGTAAATCTTTGTGAGTGAGTAAATGTGTTAGGTTTATGGTGTGACAGAGGGTGAGGGTGTGATTATGCATGTGTGTGAATGTGTGCATATGTGTGCATGTGTTGTTGTAAGTGCAATATAGAAAGCAAGCAGGGAGTAAATGTTTTAAGAGTTGTGAGGAAAACTTTCAGTTAACCTTCAGGCTGGAAATTACGCTATTTACAAAAGCCAGGGAGATTTATAAAATCTTTCCCACGGCTATACTGCAAGGCATTCTATGGGAAGTAAGCATATTTTGCAGAAAGGACACTGGGGAAAGAGAACCATTTTAAATTTCAACATCTGCAAGATCTGAAGCAACTAATAGGAAAAGAAACATTTAAAGCTAAAGAAACAATACTGATCAAAGTCTGTACTTCAAGTTCTTGAACAAATAAAAGCAGAAACACAGTATTTTTGATACGGTCCCAACACAAGAAAATACCTGTACAAAGTGGACTAATATGGACTTTATGAGACCCAGAAAAGGATTAACAGATAACAAAAGAAAATCAAGACACGTATTCTAGCTAGTCTTGGGTGAGAAATTTTATACAAATCCTAGTGAAGTGCCACACTGTGGTTATAAATATTTATTATTTTATACATATATACATATTTTAATATATATGCATAATTCTGTTCAAGTTAACTGTTTAGTAAATTTCATAGTTTATATATTTTAACCTTTTGTTTACTGGCCCCCATCCACAGGAAAGTTTTATCTTTTGTTCACTGCTGTAACCCCAAAACTTAAAACAGTTATCTGACATTCAGTAGGCAATCAATATATGTTTTTTTGAATGAATTCTATAGCACAGGTTCAGTCTTATCTTAACTAATTCTTTCTATTGCCTTTATAAAATTCCAAGTAAAATATACTGTTTCAAGGATTGTTAAAGCTGGATAACAAAACTAAATGACTTTACTATAATTTTGAGGATCAGAATGGACAAATAAACAGTATCCCTTAGAGGGCAGAGAGTAAAAAACTGACTCATTCCTCTTTGGATATGTCAACAGGTTAAGATCACTTAAAGTATAAAGAGGAATATATAATTATGTAGCAACTGAAAGGAAACTAACTATGAAATAAAATAATTTCACAACTTATTCATAGTTAAGGCAGTAGACAGAAATTCAAATTCAAATGCATTTAACACAATTTAGCTAAGGGTAGGGAACACATCATACTTGATATGAGTATTAAATTTCTTTGAAATGTATTCTTTTTTTCAACATATCCCATATAAAGGAATTCAGTTTTAAAACTGAGATATAATTTACATACCATAAAATTAACCATCTTAAAGTGTACGATTCATGATTTTTAGTATATTCATAAGGTTGTGTAACCATCAACACTATCTAATTCCAGAACATCTTTGATGGTTGTGTAACCATCAACACTATCTAATTCCAGAACAACTTCATCACCCCAAGAAGAAACCCCATATCCATTAGCAACCACTTCCCATCCTTCCTGCCCTCAGCCCAAGGCAATCACTATTTACTTTCTTCTCAATGGATTTGCCTATTCTAGACATTTCACAAAAGACAAGCCAGTCTTTTGTGACTGGCTTCATTCACTTAGCAGAATGTTTTCATGTTCTAGCATGTGTCAGTACTTCACTCCTTTTTATGGCTGATTAATATTCCATTGTATAAATATACCACATTTTGTTTATCCATTCATTTGGTGATGGACACCTGGGTTGTTTCTACTTTTTGGCTAATCTGAATAATGCTGCTATGAACATTCATGTACAAGTTTTTGTATGGACAAACGCTTTCGTTTTTCTTGGTTATATACATAGCCAGGAATTTCCAAACTGTTTTCATTGTGGCTACACCATTTTTCCACCACTTGCTATCGTTTGTCTTTTTTATTATAGCCATCCCAGCAGATGTGAAGTTGTATCTCATTGTGGTTTTGATCTGCATTTCCCTAATGGCTAAGGATGTTGAGCATCATTTCATGTGCTCACTGACCATCTGTATATCTTCTTGGAGAGATGTCTATTTAGTGTTTGCCCATTTTTTATTTGTGTTTTTGTGTTTTATTGTTGAGTTGGAAGAGTTTTTGAAATGTATTCTGAAATAGTTAAATTTCATTTAGACATGTCAGACAGAAAACTGGGATGAATTAATGAAAAATTGTGAATCCTTGAATATTGTTAACAAAATGTACCTACTAAATTTTCTATGGCTTCAACAGTTATTTAACATCTCCCCATCAAACTTACTCTACATCTTTTGATCCCTAAAACTTTTAAAGGTACTCATTAACATGAAGGGTACTAAACTTAGTCATCTTTGGTTTCTGCTTTCTGACCCTCTTCATCTGACCTCATTACTGCCATCTATTTAGTGATTAAAATGTGGATACATTTATCTCCTCCTTTCTATTCCCATGGCCAGGACACATTGAGGCTGTCTCGGCCGCTTGCCTAGACTGCCTTCTTGCTCCCAGCCTCTTCTCCTTCTAATCCATCCTACATACTGACCTCAGAGTACCTTTCTAAAGCACAACTCTGATCACATCCCTTTCCTGGATGAAAGCTTTTGTATTTTGGTCCCAGTGTACTTTTCCTATTGCTGTTTTTTCTCCCAATCCCTAAATTACAAAAAAATTCACTTTAGGGGTTTTTCACATCCTACTATAATCTTTAACTTGTTTGTCTTTCCCATAAATTGTAAGTTTTTTGAAGGATATTTTTAAAAAGAATTAATACATGTGAAATATTTTAAAAATTAAAAGACATCTATGCTATAGAAAAATTAAAGTAGATCTTAAAGAGATTTTTTCTCAGTGTGGTTCCTCTTAGAAGTCTGTGGGACAAAGATGAGACACTGATAAATATCAAATATATAATAATTAGCAACTGCATCAGCACTATTGGAAATAATGAGGGTATATAATTACATTCTGTATTAAAAGTATATAGGTTAAAAATTTAGAACTTTTAGTTCTCATGTTCTTCTTGCAGTAGTAAGTGTAATATTTTTGTGTAGTTCCACATTGCCACATAGTAGAACAGCTTTTGATTTTGTGATGAATGTTTCATCAATATAAAATCTCATCAAAGTGGATATAGAGAAAATGTTCTTTAACATAAAACAATTCTGTGGCCCAAACCTTAAACAAAAGACAAAACCACAGGGCCAGATTCACCTGTTTAATCTCAGGATTCTATCACATACAGCAACTAATGCAGGAGATGGACATCAGAAGGAAATTTTCCTATAATAGTATTTTAAAAGTATTTTAATATAAGATATCAATATTGAATTAATGAGGATGTTACTTTTATGAAATGAGCTTAATTATTCCACAGTTTGATGATCATGTAAACTCAGATATAAGGAGCTGTATGCCATAAACTAAACAAAACGTATGAGTGGCCTCTTTTGGCCATACAATCTGGTAAGCATAGCTTAGATTCTAAAACAAAACAAAACAAAACAACACAAAACAAAACAACTCCAAAAATCTAGTGGTCAAAGAAAACATTTCCTAAGATTCAGGACAAAGATAATTGCTGGAATAGGGAGAGAAGAAAAGCAGGCTAAAAACAGAGATGTTTCCTATTTTATAGATTTTTCTCTTGGGCATAATTAAAAAGTGACATTCAAGTGCAACCAATGACATCCGTATTTTTTTCTCACAAAATTCAAAGACATCAGCAAAACCACCTATGTCAGTAATAAAAATAAAAAGTCTTTGACTTTTTAAATGTTATCATACTGTCACAGTGGAATAAAATTAGCTTGAAAAATGATCTAAAGGCACATGATGCAGTTCATTATGTATAACAGCAATAGCAGCAGTTTCCCAGTGTTCATAAAGGCTGCTCCATTAAATTTACCTCCAGTCAATAATTAGGAGTCCACAAATAAACCTGGGCAATTAAATCAATACTGCCAGGCAATTATATTCCAGAGTCCAGGCTCCATGGCACAAAAAGGCACTATATCAAACTGCAGTATTAAATGGTCTGATGCCATTTTCAACAGGGTTTTTCACACTAACTCTAACTAACCTCTACGTGCGTTAGCCAACAAAACAGTTCCAGTGTCAGTATAGCTTTAGTCAAATTCACTAAATATTTACACATATGGATTTATCATTTTTATGTTCATAATTGATAACATTTCAAACTAAAAGAAATACAAGGCATATTTAGAATTTGAACATTAAAAATTTCATTTAAATGTTTTTTTTTTTTAATTTTCAATCTAAAAAACAACCTATAATTAATTATCACTGAATTCCTATGATGTGCCTGGCACTAGGCTGGGTGCTGAACAAACGTGATTAAGAAATGTTCTTTCATCTCAAAAGCACTTTGTCACTATAAAAGGCTTTATCTAGCATCTGCAAGTCTGCACTTAACAACTTTAAGCAAAAGAATGCCAATCACCTTCTATTATTATTAAAGTGATTCCAGATAATGTTTCAAAAATATATGCTGATAGTAAGAATATAAAGAGCCCATATATTATTTACTTATTCTTGGTTTTTCCAAAGGCACAGAAACTGCTATTTTTTAATATAAATGTAAAATAATTGCATTTCAATATCAGTGATTTTTAATCATTACTTAGAAACATTTATAATGACTTTCCAAAATCACAAGACAATAATGCTTTTGCTATTTTGACTCATATGATTTAGCTTTTGTTTATCCCACTTCATTTTTTAAAATAAACAATTAGAATGAGTAGGAAGAAGTATAATGAAAAAGTTTTAGAATACCTCACATGCTGTCAATGATGTACAACAAAAGCTAGCTATGTCTAGAAAAGCAGGACTCTCACCTGCCAATAAACTGCCCTTGATCACTTACAAGAGGGGCATATCCCAGCAGCCTATATGTGTATTAAAAAAATACTTGAAAGGGAAGAAAAAGTATCACACAGGTCACAGCAGCAGTCTCAATAGACCCCTAAGGGATTTCAACTCGTCTTGGCCTTGTCATCCTCTATGCAGCTTTCCACCCGGCCCCGAAAATGTCGATAGGAAAATGTTTGAGGGGCCTCTGGTGGAAATTTTTTCATTCTTTCTGCATTGACAGGATGCCAAATCAATATTTACTTCCCACTAACAAGCTGCTCGAGGTCTCAGTAGAAAATATTGTAGAGAATGCAGGAAGACACAGTAATAAACAGCTGTCTGGCTGTGAGGAAAACATGAATTGACTGGAAACAGGTCCATAGTAAAAGGTCACAGAAACCCATGAACTCCTCAGGTGTCCATATCAACTACTAACTTTAAAGACATGTAATAAAGAATCTCTTTTCCTAAGAGGTCTGAGAGAATAGATCCTCTTCAGTCTAGCAAGCATAGCGGATGACTCAATAATTTAATTAATGCATTTGCTAAGACCCATGTTGGCTCTTTCCCAAGGCATTTATTTCATTTGTTAAGTCCAAAAGTACAAATAGAAGGTTAACATTCCTGTCTACCTATTGGAATACTTCTTTACCTAACAGAAGTAAATAATGTGTAAGTGTTTACAAAAAGTTACACATCTAGTAAAATGTAAGGCTTGGAACTTTTATCAGGAAGTTTTAATGTATAAAGTAGAAAAATAAAATACCTGTCCTTCAAGAAGTTTCTGAATGTATAACCACCACTCCTTGTCATTTTCAGCATCTATCTTTGCCCTTTCTGTTTCCTACAAGAAGAAAATAAAATCACTAGTGTTGGTATCATTTATATGACTTGCTCATACTATTAGATACTGAATAAATCTAGAGGGATATTGGTAAAGTCGGAGTCAACAAAGAGCACCTGTCCCCTCAAAGTAGGACTATTAAAATCCATGTTTTATAATTTTAATTTATAAATATTTAAATATATGTGGAAGATAAAGCTGTATTTCTATCATTGACAATATAATTCAGAAATATTTTATTTCTGCCTTCAAAATAGAGCTCAAGGTGGGGCTGAGGTGGGGGGAAGTGATTAAAATAAAATGAAAATTAAGATGGACTTGAATAAAAGAATAATTTACAAGTGACCCTCATGAGATAACATAAAACCTTATACTCAAAAATCTGAGTTGTCAACAGGCAACTAAGGGGTAATTGCTACAATGAAAAACAGAATAGAACATGGCATGACTCTGGTGCATTTAAATGCTTGTTTATTTAAAATATCCAATAGATTTCTGATAGGATGAAGGATACTCCAACTTAAAGTGCTGTAACTCACTAAACATTTTCAACTCATCCATTATCAAGATAAAACATCTGAAATTATAGTGTATTCCCACGTACAGTTAATGATTCACTTTAAAATAATTATTTAATTTACAAAAAAATGTACTTTTCAAAAAGGGAAGTGTTTGGGAAACTAACATTTGTTGAAATCTACTACATGGCAGTCATCATGCTATGCACTTTATATAAGCTATTATAGCATTTGACATGAATTTACTACAGTTTGATATAGTTTAAAGAATGTAAGACAGGTGGTCTGGGCTCTGCTTGGGCAAATCACTCAACTTCTCAGACCTCTGAAAGATGCAGGGATTCATCTAAATGATCTCTAGTCTGTAATTAAATCTAGTAAGTATATCAAGCGCACTAATCATTCTTAGAAGTGTTTCCACTTGAGTACTTTTTCTTCTAGCAGGGCCACCATTTAAGGTTGTGTGATATTTATATTGCAATGCATGTACTTGGGCTCCAGACTACATCTGTCCAGAGGTCAGCGAGCTATTTATTTCTTCACAGAAATGCCTATCCATTCTTTGGGACTACAAAAAAGATCCTTTTCTTATTCATAAAGGGGATACCTTTTTCTAATTTGCCCAGACAGGGCATCTTTTTAGAAATGGCACAAAGGCAGTGGCCCTGTGTTCAAGAATATGTAAACATGTTTATGTATATATGTTTGTGCAAGCTGGCACCTGCAGACCTGCACAAACACACAAGATTTTGGTAAATCTGCCAGTTTTAAAACTGTGTGGCAACAGTGCAGACCCCTAATCTTAATTTTTGTTAGGTTTCTCCCTATCAATCAACAAATATAAATGATCTATAATAAGGTATAATTAAAACTCTTGCTAGAGGTACTATTCTTTCCTGTGTGTCTTATATTTGATACTATATTTGAGATAATGCTGTTTTACTTCAAAGCTCAGAATTTGGTAGAAAGTCACAGATGTTGTGGCATAGGTTCTGAAAAAGGGAATCTATTAATTCATCGCAATACGAAAAAATAATCTCCGCAGGATTCTTTTGACCTCTATTCTAAGAATTCTTGGCAGCTTAAAACTTTTCAAGTTGTGGATCTGCTCTACTCTAGAATCTCTGAGAAAATGAGATTCTCAGGGGATTCTTACACAAACATTTAATTATTTTGTTTTATTAATTCAGTCAGTAAATATTTATTGAGATGCTACTAGTGCCACTATATCTATAATCTTTCCAAACAATAAAAAATTGAATACTCATGCATTAAATTCAGAGGCTTAGTAGTAGGGTAGGATTGATTAACCTCCATAGGTTTCTCAAAAGACTACATAGGATGAGAGTCTACTGTTCATGAGGCGGGAACTAAGCCAAAAACTCAGAGCATTTCCCCAGGAGGTGCTGAACTGATATTGAAGACATATCTATAGGCATAAAAACTTACTCACAGAGGATAATAGTATTTTACTCAAAATAAAGGAGTATATATCTTTTTCTTTAACTTGATCAACAATAATTTTGAATTTAGCCAGGAAAAAAACAATAAATTTACTACTTAATTTATCTCACAGAGAAGGAAAAGTCCTCAAATTAATGGTTACTCAGCTTTACTAAATCCATTCAAACTAGCTTAATTACAAATACTAGCTTACAGGATATGCCATATGATTAACTAAATTAAAAGAAAATGGAG
>PVKH010004846.1:0-22829 GCA_004027955.1 Chaetophractus vellerosus | reverse complement strand
GGAAGAGAAATGGGAAAAGCCGGAAACTTTGGTATCTCTGAATAGTACTCCTCCTGCAGGGTACTCTCTGCCTCAGGGTGCTAATATCCCCCACCCATCCCCACTCACCCTCAATAATAAAACAGGTTTCCTGATTGCAGCCTGGAGGCAGTGGACCCATTAGATCTGCCTCACATTATAGGAGAGGTAAAGACCAAGATTGTAGCTTTAAGGTGAAGGCTGTGCTTTGGATCAGAGGAATTGCTGCCAAAGTCTGCTAAATTGCTAAGGGTTAGTATTACCAGAATACAAGAAGACTGGTAAATATGGGCATGTAATTCCTTATAAAGGATCCTAGAAGCAGCAAGACTCTGAATCCCTGGTTATTTTGATTTTTCATCCATCCGTCAGCTATCCCACCCAGTATCCTTTCCAGAAAAGTGAGCAATACCTTTTTTCCACCGTTAAGTTATTTAGAGTCAGGTTTTTTTTTCCTAATAAGACATTCTAAATATTATAGAGTTAAAAGGAGAGACCCTTTTATGAACAGATATACATCAAAGTTCACTCGTCATAGCTTTTTTGGTGGATATTTTTGACATGGTCTAGAAGCAATATTGTGGAGTCTCCTGAAAATTTTAGAAGTTTTTTTATATAAGCCATCACTCTGAAAGAGGAGATGGGAGGTGGACAATATGTGAACTTTCCAGTACTAGGAATACTTTTGCAGAATGGAGTAGAGAATGTCTCATCATTCCACTACAAGCAGGAATCTGAAGACAACTGGGAACCCTGCAACCTTCATTTGAAGATTACTTCTGCTCAGGCAAACTCAGAATTGAAATGTGGATGTGTTATTCATCTCTTGCTAACATACACATCATCTGTAAGGTATACCTTGCCAAAGATGATGTCAGCCTTGAAGACAAAAGAAAAGATTTGACATGATTTCAAAGAAATGTCAAAGAATTCTGGGATTCCTCGGTGTAAGCCACCCTTATCTGGAGAAGTGGCTATGAGAATTCAATCTGTTTCTGTTTGTTAATGCTTACCTTTGTGAGTCTGGATTTTCTGTACACTGCTGCCAAATAGAAAATATTCAAAATTAATTGCTTGTCAATAATATCGTGGATACTGCCATGTGAAAGGCCACTCAACCAATATAAATTATTTTCATATTCACTACAGCAGTAGTGAAGGTTACTGGGAGCAGTATTAAACTTTAGTTTGCACAGGTTGATCTTATTTTGCAAGAAAATAATTAATGAAAGAGATCTTTTCTTTTTAAAGCTAATTTTGGAATATTCATGTGTGAAGGAAATAAATTTCGAGTGCGATTCAAAGAAGGTTAGGTATTTCAGGACAAATGTTTATGTGCATTGGAAGAGGCAGAGGTGCAAGAGGTTGGTAGGTGTTTTCAGATTCTAACAGAGGTCCATGACTCTAAATGACTGAGTCATTTTTATATGGTTTACACTTGGTTTGCTGTTTTGTTTATTTTTTCAGTGATTGGCAATATATTCTCCCTACATGCAAACACTTTAAAGTTTGTTTTGTTTTGTTTTTTGGGGGATTAACAAGTCTTCTGACTTCACTAGTGTGAAAAAATTTCAGCCCCATTGATCTCTCCTCTATTGGCTATGTTCTTGACTTTTAGACTCTGATTTTTGTTTGTTTTGTTTTTGTTTGTTTTTTAGGAGGTATCTGGGATTGAACACAGGACCTCGTATGTGGGAAGCAGGCGTTCAACCACTGAGCTACATCCGCTCCTCCTGTGTTTATTTTTAAGCATTATATTTTTGAATAGCCATATAGTCTTTGAAGAAGTATTTTTAACATATAGCTCTACTTTGCTACAATATTTATTAAAATTATTCAGAGAAACCTATGTTTAAATGTTTCAATATCCAACTATTATTGCTTTTTACTGTCTTGTTCATAAATATTTTTATATATTGAGAGTGTGAATCAGATATTTTTAAGCCATTTCCATAGCTGAGAAGACCTTACTATATTCTTCAAACACAAGTGAAATCTAAAGAAATCTGGTTGTAGATGAAATTCCTATTTTTAAACATTTCACTATAAAAACCCAGTGGCCCTATGATTTTGTGTTCTAGGCCTAGAACACTATCTCAACCACCAGCCTGATTATTGTTCCCTTTGAAATAAACGTTCCCCCTCCTTTATAATTTATATTGCAAATATTTCCTTGATTTATTTTTAAAAAAGTTTTTATACATAATATTCATTAATTTTTCACAGTATATTGTAAGCCTTTTAGTTTTCTGCATTGTCTGGAGTCTAATAGTCTAGAGTTTCTTTATGAGTTTGTTTTATTAGTGCAGTCTTTCTTACCTTTGAGTTATTTTTATTTCTTTATCAAGAATTTCTATTTTCAAACATTGATTTTTTAATTTCAGTTGGCCCATTATATCCTCTGTTTTCCTAATTTTAACCTAATTGTCCATTTGTCAATTTACACTTCACTACACCATTATACAGAAATAATTTCTTAGGTTTGTTCTCTACTTAACTGATTCAATTTATACAGTGTCTATGTTTATTTACTTATTTATTTACTTTTTCTATTTATTTTTTCTTTATTTTTTTTTATTTTGCATTTTTTAAATCTTTATTTTGTACATGTAATAACTGAAAATATAAACAAAAACTAAAAATAAAACACAGCTGAATAAAAACATACATTTCTTAATTTAATTTCTCAATTAAATTTACTGGATACATATAATTTTTTTTTGAGTCATACAATATGTTGCACAATATATTTGGTTCATAGTAACAGAATCATACAGTATTTGTCCTTTTGTGTCTGGCTTGGTTCGCTCAACATAATGTCCTCCAGGTTCATCCATGTTGTCATATGTTTTATGACTTCATTTCTTCTTACAGCTGCATAATATTCCATTGTGTGACTAGACCACAGTTTGTTTATCCATTCATCTGTTGATGGACACCTGGGTTGTTTCCAACTTTTGGCAATGGTGAATAATGTTGCTATGAATACTGGTGTGCAGATGTCTGTTCATGTCACTGCTCTCAGTTCTTCTGGGAATATACCCAGTAGTGGTATTGCCGGGTCACATGGCGAGTCTATATTCAACTTCTTTAGGAACTGCCAAACAGTCCTCCAGATTGGCTGTACCATTCTATATTTCCACCAACAGTGAATAAGTGTTCCTATTTCTCCACATCCTCTCCAACACTTGTAGCTCTCTGTCTTTTTAATAGTGGCCGTTCTGATAGGTGTGAAATGATATCTCATTGTAGTTTTGATTTGCATTTCCCTAATCATTAGTGATATTGAGCATTTCTTCATGTGTTTTTTGCCATTTGTATTTCTTCTTTGGACAAATGTCTATTCAAGTCTTTTGCTCATTTTTTAATTGGGTCGTTTTTCTTTTTATTGTTGAGTTGTAACATCTCTTTATATATCCTGGATCTTAAACCCTTATCGGATATGTGATTTCCAAATATTTTCTCCCATTGAGTTGGCTGCCCTTTCACCCTTTGACAAAGTCCTGTGAGGTGCAAAAGTGTTTAATTTTGAGGACGTCCCCTTTATGTATTTTTGTTGTTGTTGCATGTGCTTTGGGTGTAAGGTACAAGAGACCACTACCTACTGCAAGGTCTTGAAGATGTTTCCCTAAATTTTCTTCTGGTAGTTTAGTGGTTGTGGCATTTATATTTAGGTCTTTGATCCATTTTGAGTTGATTCTAGCATAGGGAGTGAGATAGAGTTCCTCTTTCATTCTTTTGGTTATAGATATCCAGTTGTCCCAGCACCATTTGTTGAAGAGACTGTTTTGTCCTGTTAACATTAACCTGGTAGGTTTGTCAAAAACCAGTTGACTGCATAGGTGAGGGTTTTCTGGGTCTATGTCTATTTAATATCTAAAATATGAATTTTTACTCTTCTACTAAAATTTTAGCTTTTTTAAATCATTCAAAATCTTGTCAGTGATTGAAGATAACTTTTCTTCTCCCTGACAAATCTGAATACTTTGTATTTCTTTTTTAATACCTCCCCCCCCACACACACACACACACCATCTGTCTGCTCATCTTCTTCAGGAGGTACCGGGAATCGGATCCAGGACCTCCCTTGTGGGAGACAGGCACCCAGTTGCTTGAGACACATCAGATCCCCCACTTGTATTTCTTTTAATTGTCTCATTGCACTGTCAGGAAACTCCAGCACAATGTTGAATAAAATTGGTGAGAGAGGACATCTTTGCCTTTTTCCTTATCTAAGGGGAATAGTATTTAGCCTTTCAATACTAATTCTAATGTTAGCTTTAGGAATTTCAAAGATGCCTTTCAGCATATTGAGGGAATCCCCTTCTATTCCTAGTTTTTTAGAGTTGCTATTATGAATGGCTGTTGGATTTTGTCAAATGTTTTTGTCTGCAACTATTGAGATAATTATTTGAGGTTTTGTTTATTTATTTATTTGTTTCCTTAATTTGCTAATATAGTGAATTACATTGGTTTCCATGTGTAAAGCCAACTTTGCATTCCTGAGATAATCCCAACTTGGTCATGATATGTTATTGGTTTATATATTCCTGAATTTAGTGTGTTAAAAATTTTTAAAGAAATGTTGCAAAAAAAAAAAGGAATGTTACATCTGTATTCATGTAGAATATTGATCTATAACATTCTTTCCATATATATATATGGATAAACATGTTACATAGATGGCTAAGCATGAGTTTGTTTTCATGTTTCTGATTCTCTCCCAGTACCATAGCATTTATTCTAGACTTTCTTCTTGATTATCTATAATTTTCTTCTCCAACAGTGAAAAATCTGGCTCCCACTATCCAGTATTCCTCTACTTATTTGCTCAACACCAGTGTACACATAAAGAAGTTTCAGAATAGTTATCCCATACATCCTTGAGAAAGAAACTTACCAAATAGAGTTCAGAGTTTCTGAAAAGTTCCTTTTTGTCTTTAGCTTTACAGATTCCAGTTAAAACATTTTCCAAAGTTAAATTAGATCAGTTTTTCCTCTCCCAATCTCTTTATTGTGGTTATGGTATATATTTGTAATGTAGTTAGATTTATTTGTCACAGTCTGCATTTCACCATGGGATTCCCCATCATCCTTATTGATGTACTTTGTTCCTTCATTCATTCCTTCATTCCTTCCTTCCTTTCTTCTTTTTTAAATTTGCATGCATTAAAATTCATTCTGTGATGTACAAATCTTAGGGTTTTGACAGATACACAGTCATGTATTTACCACTCTAGTATTATACAGAACTACCCCTGTGTATTGTCTTTGTATTCAAACTCACCCCTGCCCACCTTACTCACCCAATACTGAGGAACTCCTGATACATTTTCCATCTGTATTGAATTGCCTTTTCCAGAAGGTCATATTAATGGATTCACACAATATGTAGCCTTTTCTGTCTGGTCTCTTTCACTCAGCAAAGTGCACTTAGGATTTATACATGTTGCATGAATCAATAGCTCCTTCCTTTTTCTTTTCGAGTAGTATTGCATTGTATGGACATACAATAGTTTGTTTCTCCATTCACCTGTTGGACAATCTCTTGGTTGACTCCAATTTTGGTAATTATGAATAAATATACTACAGATGAATGAATATCTAGGAGAGTGATTGCTGGATCATATAAATATATATTTAACTTTATAAAAAAAACTGCCCAGCTGTCTTCCAAAATGGCTTATCATTTTGCATTCCAATTAACACTATCTGTTGCACATCCTTTTCGGCATTGGTATTGTTAGTTTTGTGGATTTTAGTCATTCTAATATGTGCAAGTGATATCTCATTGTTGTTTTAATTTAAATTTCCCTAATGACAAATGATGTTGAATATCTTTACATGTATTTATTTTCCATCTACATATTTTGTGTTCACATCTTTTGTTCATTTTTTTATTGAGTTGTTTTCTTATGATTGAGTTTTAAGGGTTCTTTATATATTGTGATTACAACCCAGTTGATTATCAGATATGTGATTTGCAAATATTTCCTCTCAGTTTGGTTTATATTTTTATACTCTTAATATCTTTTTGCAGAACAAGATTTAAAATTTTGATAATATTCAATTTATTTATTTTCCTTTCATGCATATTGTTTTTGGTGTTGAATCAGAAAACTTATTGTCAAACACAACATCATTTAGATTTTCCTCTATATACTCTTCCAGAAATTTTATATATTTGCATTTATATGTAGGACAATGGTCCAATTTTTGTACCAAGTGTGCATTGTGGGTTGGCTTGTACTTTCTGGGGTATGAATGTTCAGTTATTCCAACATCATTTGTTTAAAGAACTATAATTCTTCCATTGAATTGCCATTGATCCTTTTTTTCAAAAGGATCTGTTGAATATCTTTGTGTGATTATATTTCTGGGCTTTCTACTGGATTCATTGGTCTGTGTCTATCCTCTCTCCAACACCACACACTCTTGACTACTGCAACAGGGTAGCAGTCTTGAAATCAGATAATATGAGCTACCCAACTTTATTATTCCTTTTCAAAATTGTTATAATTATTCCAATTCCTTTGCCTTTGCAATAATTTTAGAAACAACTTGTTGATTTCTTGAAAAAAGCTTGACTTGGTATTGTGTTGAATAGCTAGATTAAACTGGAAAGAATTGAAATCTTAGCAATATTGAGGTTTCCAATCACTTGACATGATAACTTTCTTCATTTATTTAAATCCTTTCTTTCACTAGTGATTTGTAGTTTTCTACATATATATCCTGAAAATATTTTTGTTAGAGTTATACCTAAGTACTTCATTTTAGGCCATTGTAAAAGTTTTCTTAAGTTTTATTTTACATTCCATTTGTTAATTCCTGGTATATCAGAATATAGTTGACTTTTAAAAATTGATATCATATCCCTCAACCTTGCTAAACTCACTTTTAGTTTCAGGAGTTTTTGTTTTCTGTTTGGTTTTTGTTTTTATGTGGATTCATTGGAATTTTCTACATAGAAAATCATGTCATCTGAATAAAGACAATTTTATTTCCCAGGGTTTATTTTTAATGTATTTATTTTTCTTGCCTTGTTGAACTAGGTAGGATTTCTAGTACAATACTGAATAGGATTTTTGAGATAGGACATCCTTTCCTTATTCCAGATATTAAGGGGGAAAGAATTCTGTCACAATTAATTATAATTTTATCTTTAATTTTTTTTCATAGATACCCTGTATAAAGGTAAAGACATTACTGTCTATTCACAGTTTGCTAAGCATTTTTATCAGGCATGGATATTGCATTTGGTCAAATGCTTTTCCTGGAACTATTGAGATGATCATATGGTTTTCTTATTTAATCTATTAATGTGGTAACTTTCATTGATTGCTTTTCCAATATTGAATTATGTAGGACTGGTATGACTTCTTTTTTAAGTATTTAGTAGCATTCACCAATGAAATATTTGTTCCTGTTGTTTTGATTTTCACAAGGTTTTTTTTTTATTTAAGTAAAAATCTATTTCTTGAAAACATATATGACTAATCATTTCTCTATTTCTACTTTAATGAGTTTTGGTAGTTGGTGTATTTCGGGGAATTTCTTCATTACATCTAAATTATTGCATTTATGGACATATATTTTTCATAATATTTCCTTATTATCTTTTTAATGTTGCTGGTATCGGAAGTTATATCTACACTTTGAACCCTGCTATTGGTAAACTGCATATCATCTCTTTTTAATTTGTCTAGCCTTGCTAGTGTCAACATAAACTAATAAAGCAATGTAATTTATGAGAAATACAATGAGATATGGGAACAGCATGTTTGCAACAGGGAATTCTAATTTATAATTCTAACTTTTTTTTTACTTTAAAAAAAAACAAATAAATTTCATTGATACATATTAATATAGCATATAATTCATCCAAAGTGATGATCAATGGCATTTGTTACAATCACATAGTTGTACACTCATCATTCCAATCATTACCAGAGCATTTTCATCATTTCAACAACAATAATAATAATAAACAAAAAACAGAAACTCAAACAAGAAAATTCTTTACCTCCCAATCTCCTCACACTTCCCCTCTGCACACAGCCACCATCCCTGACCATTCTCCCACATTTATTTATTTAGTGGTTTTATTAAGAAGTATTCACATACATACCACACAATCCATCCAAAGTGTACAATCAGTTGCTCTTAGTATAGTCACAATATTATGCATTCATCACCACAAAAAATTTTAGAACAATTTCATTACTCCAAAAAGAAAAACTCTATACACTCCAGCAGTCCTTCTCCAGCCCCACACAACCACCAATCCAATTTCATCTTTATAAATCGATCCATACTTACACTTTATAAATGGAATCATACAATATGCAGCACTCTATGTCTGACTTCCACCACACAGCCCAATGTTGTTTTTGTTGTTGTTATTGTTGTTTGTCTGATAGTAATATCTTGTAGTATTAACATACATTTGTTCAGCTTCAAAGAAAAATGGTCTTATAGATGAAATTTTACCCATATTCATATTTCTATTTCTAATTTTTAAATAAACAAGGACAAGTAAAGAAGGATTTGGAAGATCAATATACTATATTTAAGAAGGTAGGTCTAACTGATATGTCAAACTCTGCACTCTGATACTCAAGAATATACCTTCTTTTCTAGGGTTCATAGAATATTCATAAACATGACCATATATTACTTCACAAAGAAAATTTTCAAAAAATCCAAACAAGTAGTTCAAGTGTATATGACAATGCTCTGATTGATTACATTGCACAAAAATGAGACAGTAATTAATGGTAAATATCATAAATAAAAATGATTGTAAACCTTAGTAATTTTAGTCATAATGAATATTCAGCAATTTGAAGAAGTTGTAAATTCCTGTTTTGTAAGGCAAGACAAAATGCAACCAAATCAAACCATCTGAGGCATATTCCTTTTCCTTTGAAATATTATTAATTCCACCAAAATAACCATAGTGCATAGAACGAACTGTGGTAAGATTAGTATGTTCATAAAAGGTATAAGACTTACAAAAACCAAATAGCAAAATAACAGAAGAAAGTCCTGTATTTCAGTTGTTCTTTAAATATTTAAATGGGAGATCAGGAAGGCCATTTCCTTCACTCTTTTGGAAGTTCTGTAGTTCTGAATTGCAAGGTTGTTGTGCCTTACACATTGTTATGTTATGTGCCTGTAATTCCCTCGGTAATATATGTGTGATGGACACTTAACAAAACAGTCCTTTATAATATTGTTTCCCAAAATTCGAAGACAAAGCCAAATTAGGATTGGAATATGAGCTGTCAATCAAAATTTCCTTATCTACAGAGATCTATTAATGTAAAAATGAATTTTTTCTTCTGTTGTATCTGATTAAATCAAAATGACTATGTTTGTGATTGTTAATATACATATTTCTTGGTGTGCTTTGGGAGCAGAATATTTTATTTTTTGAAAGAAGAACTTACCAAAGCAAATTTCTTTATTATATTCACAGGTTAATGAGAGAATGAAGTTTAGATTTTGGGGTATTTGTTTGAATTCTGTAAACATGCAAGGTCTTCCACTGTGTGAAGAAAGAGTTGCCTGTACTCCTTAAAACTGTTGTTTTATTATTATTTTTCATAGGAAAATGATTAGCTTCAAAGAGATAGGATCCATTCTTAATGCTGAGGTTTTTTTTTAAATAAAAGTATTGTTAATACTGTTTTTATTCTCTTTCATTATTAGTTTTCATGAATATTGACATCTACTTAAACATAAATGCTGACTATGGCTTTAACTGATCACTTAGAGCTAATGGCGCCTTTCTTGACATTTTAAACCTTATTTTAAAATGCAAACAATACATGTAGACTTTTTCATAAATAAATGAACAATTTCAACCTGAAAAAATAAAATAAATAAATATAAATGGATTAAACTCCCAGTCAAAAGGTAGAGATTGGCAGAATGGATAAAAGGGATAAAAAGTCTGACTCAGCTATATGCTGTTACAAGAAACAGAACTTTTTTTTTTCTTTTTTGAGGTATAGGGGGCTAAAGATTGAACCCCAGACCTCATATATAAGAAGCTGGCACTCAACCACTAAGTCACAATGGCTTCCCTGAGTTGGTTTTTTTGTTTGTTTGTTTGTTTTCATTTGTTTTTGCTTGCTGTTCATTTTTTATTTTTTCAGGAGGCATCAGGAACTGAACCTGGGAGCTCCCGTGTGGGAGGCAGGAGCTCAACCTCTTGAGCCACAGTGGCTCCCAAGAGACTTAACTTTAATTCAAAGACACAAGTAGGTTGAAAGTGAAAGTATGGAAAAAATTATATATATATACATATATATATGCAAATAGTAACCAAAAGATAGCTATGATATCTGATAAAATAGACTTTAAGTCAAAAACTGTTGTCAGGGGTGAAGAAGGTCACTGTATACTGATAAAGTGGTAAATTCAACGAGAAGACCTACTAATTATAAATATATATTCACCTGAAGGAAGAGCTCCAAATATATGCAGCAAATAATGACATATCTGAAGGGAGAAATAAATAGTTCTACAATAATAGTAGAAGGCTTCACTACATCACTTTCAGTAATGGTTAGAACACATAGACAGAAGATCAATAAGGAAATAGACAACTTGAACGATTCTATAAGCTAGCTTAGACTCAATAGACATATATAGAACAGTTTACCCAACAGCAGCAGAATATATAATGTTCTCTAGTGCCCATAGGTCATGCTCCAAGATAGACTATATGTTAGGTCACAAAGTAAGTCTCAATAAACCCCAAACTATTAATATCATATAATGTATCTTCACCAACCACAATGGAATGAATCTAAAAAATAAATAACAGGGAATGGATATGGCTTAAGTGGTTGAGCTCCCGCTTCCCACATGAGAGGTCCCAGGTTTGGTTCCAGTGCCTCCTGAAAAAAAAACAAAAAAAAAGAACAAGCAAAAAAAAAGAAAAGAAAAAAACAGCTCAGGGAAGCCAATGTGGCTCAGTGGTTGAGTGCTGGCTTCCCACATAGAATGTCCTAGGTTTAATCCCCAGCTCCTGATACCTGAAAAAATAAAAATTAAATAACATTTTAAAAAATCAATAACAGAAGGCAAACTAAAAATATCACCAATAAGGGGAAATTAAACAACACACTCTTAAACAACCAATGGGTCAAAAAAGAAATCACAAGGGAAATTAGGAATTTTCTCGAGACAAATGAAAATGAAAACACAACATACCAAAACTTATGGGATGCAGCAAAAACAGTGCAGAGAGGGACACTTATAGCTCTAAATGCTTACATTAAGAAGGAAGAAAGATGTCAGATCAGAGACCTAACCTCAAAATTTAAGGAACTAGAAAAAGAAGAGCAAACTAAACCCAAAGCAAACAGAAGGAAGGAAACAAAGATTAAAGTAGAGATAATTGAAATACAGAATTAAAAAACAATAGAGGGGCTGGCTGTATAGCCCAGTGGATAGGGCGCCGGTTTTCCACATGGGAGGCCCTGGGTTTGGTCCCCGGGCCTCTCGGGGCAGTTGGACCGCTTGAGAAGGCAAAAGCCGCTGTGGGTGGGGCAGAGCCGCCGTGGGCAGGGCAAAAGCCGCCACGGGCAGGGCAAAGCCACCACAGGCAGAGCAGAGCTGCCTGCGAGCAGAGTGGAGCCACCCACGGGCAGGGTGAAGGTGACTCGGTGAGTCACCGCAGTGGAGGGGCGGGGGGGCGGGGGGGGGAGACAAAAAGCAGAAAATAAAAAATAAATCTTTAAAAAAAAAATAGAAACAAGAAAACCAAAAGTAGATTCTTTGAAAAAAATCAATAAAATCTATACGTTTTAACTAGACTGACAAAGAAAAAGAGAGGAAGCAATAAATTAAAATCATAAATGAAAGAAGTAGTGTTTTTATGCATGAATAATGAATAATCTGAAAAGGAAATCAAGACAAAATTTCCATTTACAATAACAACTAAAAAAATCAAATATCTAGGAATAAATCTAACCAAGGATATAAAAGACTTGCACAGGGTAAACAACAACATTGCTGAAAGATATCAAAGAAGACATAAATAAATGGAGGGATATTCTGTGTTCAGGGATTGGAAGAATAAATATTGTTAAGACGTCTATTCTATCCAAAGCAATATACAGACTCAATGCAATCCCAGTCAAAATTCCAACAGCCTTTTTTTTTTTTTTTTTTTGCAGATATAGGAAGGCCAATCATCAAATTTATATGGAAGGGTTAAGGGCTCTAAATAGCCAAAACCATCTGGAAAGAGAAGAGCAAAGTTGGAGGATTCATACTTCCCACTTTCAAAACTTATTACAAATGTGGCCTAATCAAAACAGCGTGGGCCTATAATCCCAGCTGCCCCAAAGCTGAGGCTGGAGAGTCCCGGGTGCTCCGGGTTTGGGTTCAGGGTTCAGGGCTCGGGGCTGAGGCTCTGCGTGTATTCTGAGAGTATTTCTGGTTCGCTATATAATTTTTATGATGCCTTGGGGTGGTTCTGGAATTACTAGGAAAAAAGTAATTTTACATTCTATATTTCACAGTTTATCTTATAATGTTTCTATGTTCTTAATATTAGAATGGGGGAATTTGTAATTTATAGAATTAATTATTTTTTAAATACTTGTTAATGGGCAATAGCTATTTCTTGAAGATATGATAAATGCAAATAATCCCGTAGCCTGTAGGAAGTAAACTTTCATATTTTTATATAATCAGAATTTGCAATCAAAAAGCTATTTCCCACACCTTAAGACTTTGTATTGTATGGAAGATGCTGCCAAAGGGAAAGTCGATCTCTCAAGCTTGCCAGACTTTCATATATCTGAACAGAGCTATTGATGGTAGATTAATTTTATGTTAAATATGCCTCTAGTAAATTTCAATTCTAATTAAGTGAAATTTTTTTCATGGAATCAGTGGTTTACTTGGAAAGGTTACAGAGAATACCAATAATAGATTTGTAGTTCTACTAAGAAAATCTGTCTGAAAGCAGGAATAATTAATGTGTGGTTACAACAAATAACTTGAACATTTACCAATATTATTATAAAACAGTTAAGACTAAATAAGATGATAATCTGGCAATATAGAAAACTAGGGGATTCATGTCAATTTCATATTCAAAATGGTGACAATTTCCTCCTTTAATTTTCCACAGACTTATTCGCAGGCCATTTTAATCTTGCAAATCTGTCAGTTACATTTCAAATACAAATTTGAGTGTCAAAATGCATATTTGTTTCCAAAAGAAAGCATAAATAGAATTCTACTTGCCCCTCTTTCTTTCTACTCCTATTCACTGCTATATAATATCCATTTAATGCTTCTTATCTCAATTCCTGCTTAATTTATCAAGGGTGGTTTCTGTCCCTAACACTTCATTGCAATCGCAGCCATTAAGGTCGGTGGCTTGCTGTCTTGTATCTACTTTGTTTAATCTCATCAACACCATTAGCCAAATAAATCGCCATTTCATTTTTCCTCTTCTTCCCCTTGAATGAGATTCCCCTTCTTTCCATGTACTTTCTGGATACTGGGTATGAAATACATTTGCATTAAAAAGATTATTCAATCTTCAGGCGAACTGTATGCACACTGTGGCAAAAAAAAAATTCCAGTGTGTAAAAAAAGTAATAAAATGAATTTTTTCATATAGTTTGAATGTCGTTTCTGTATTTTAGTTGAAACAATGTCTTTCCTAAAACATTTCATAATATGAACTTTATTGATAAATTAACCACGTTGCTTAAAGAGTGCAAAATGAACAACTTCATCTGAAACAAAAATGAATACTTAACAATGCAGTTGCTTTGTCAATTTAAACATTTTAGAGGTAATTTCTCAAAATGTTTCAGTGGCCTGGAGCCAAATTCTATGCTTCAGGTGAACAAAAATCTATCCTTTCTAAATGAATAATATGGACTGATGGTTTACTAGGAAGAGAGAAATGTTTAATGTATTTTCTTTGCTATAACTATCAATAATGATATAGATAAACTAGAAAATATAAAAAACTCCTTTGTCAAGAATAAGTTTTGCTTCACCCTCTGTTAAGATAAATGCAATTTTTACTCACAGAAAAACAAAAATTTAAACTAAAATGTAGTACCATGTCACATTAGTCTTACAAGGCTTACTTATGTCTCAACCATATGGATATGAACATCAGAAAAAAAAAATGTCAACTAGATATATGTTTTCAGTGAAAGGAAAAAGTATGTGTTTTCATTTACTGGCTTAAAATATTGCTGTTCTAAATGTTTTTTCTCCCAAAGCTCATGAATATACCATATATCTAAAATAATATCACTGAATTATGAATCTGTAAACTATTCAGTGTTTGAATAAATTAATAATAGATTTCAAAGTCTGGAATAAATTCACATGGCATACAGCACACTCTTAACTCTTCACAGGCTAATCTTTTTAAAATATGAAATTAGATTATTTTTCAATAAGATATATCATAATCGCTTATTTTATTAAGGTGGGAAAATTGAGTTATAATGAATGAAAAATAATAGCATCAAAGTTTATTGATATATGTCAGAGCAGGAGACAGCGATTATATCTGTACAGCAGCAAATATAAAGATGCTTAACAGTTTCAGTTGCAGTGAAATAGAGTGGATCTGATAGTCTTGCAATTTACAGGAAGGGAATGCATTCTTTGAAAGATTGAAGGATGGAAGAAATGGGGACAATGTAGGGGTAGCGGGTCTTTTGCAAAAGAGTCAAAACTGGAAAGCTTGGGCTAGATCAGCACAACGCAAATGCTATGTTATATTTTAAGAAAGTGCAAGGTTATATCAAGGGAACACAGTTGATGAACAACATAAATGCTCCTTATTTCAAAATTAAGTTTAAAAGACTAGTGTTTTTTGTTTGCTCGTTTTGTTTTGTTTTTTAGAGATGATCATGCATAACATACTGGATTCCCTTATATTATCCCACAACCAACATCTTGCATTGTTGTGGAACATTTGTTACAAATGATGAAAGAACATCATCAAAATATCACTAACTATAATCCTAGCTTATTTTTAGTGTATTTTTTACCATTTATTTATTTATTTCCTGCCCCTTGCTGTTTGCGCTCGTTGTCTGCTTTCTGTGTCCATTCGCTACGTTTCCCCTGTGTCTGCTTGTCTCCCTTTGTTGTGTCATCTTGCTGCGCCAGCTCTCCACGAGCATGGGCCGTCAGCTCTCCACAGGTGCAGGCCAGCTTGCCCTCACCAGGAGGCCCCGGAAACCAAACCGAGGGCCTCCTATATGGTAGACGGGAGCCCAACCTCTTGAGTTGCATCCACTTCCCCATTTAGTGTATTTTTTCCTATAAACCACTCTATTGTAAACACCATGTGCAAGTGTTGTATATTTGTTACAGTTCATAAGAGAACATTCTCAGATTTGTATAGTTAACCACAGTCCATCATCTTGCACAGGCTTCACTATGTTATACGATCCCCTGCGATGTACAATCCATCCAAAGTGTAGACTCAGTTGCTCTCAGTTTCATCATAGCGTTGTGCTGTCTTGACCTCTGTCAATTTTAGAAGATTTTCATTACTACAAAAGGAAAATTCCCATCCCCCCTTATACCCCCGTATTGTTGGCCCTTAGCATTGATATAGTACATTCTTTGACATTGATGCAAAAATATTACAGTATTACTGTTAACTATAGTCCATAAATTACATTACTTGTATTTGAACTATTAACAATAATCCTCATCCACCACTGAAATCACTGTTATACAGCTCTTAGATTATCCTCTTTCTTTCAATTGACAGTTATGTCCCTGAACTACTACTTTTAGCCACAATCACCTTTATAAATCAGCTGTCTTAGTTATACTCACTATGATATTTTGCTATCAACTCTATCCATTTCCACACATTTACAATTAACCTTAATAAAAATTCTATGTACATTAAGCATCAGTTCAACCCTCATTCTCTTAGCAACCTATACTCTAGAGTTTAACTCCAAGAGTTTACTCATTGTATTTAGTTCATATTAGTTCGTATTAGTGAGACCATACACTATTTGACCTTTTTTGTCTGGCTTATTTCACTCAAAATAATGTCCTCAAGGTTCATCCATGATGTCATATGCATCCTAACTTCATTTCTTCTTACAGCTGAATCTTATGTATATACAACATTTAGTTTATCCATTCATCGATTGATGGACACTTGGGTTGTTTCCATCTTTTAGCAATTGTGAATAATGCTGCTCTGAATATCGGTTTGCAAATATCTGTTCACATCTCTCCTCTCAGTTCTTTTGAGTATATTCCTGGTAGGGGGATTACTGGATCATACGACAGAGCTATATTTAGCTTCCTGAGGAACTGCCAAACTATCTTTCACAGAGGCTACGTCATTCTACATTCCCATCAACAGTGAAGGAGTGTTCCTATTTCTCAACATCCTCCCCAGCACTTGTAGTTTTTCTGTTTCCTTGTTTGTGTTTTTTTGAGGTACCAGAGGCCGGGGATTGAACTTGGGACCTAGTATGTGGGAAACTGGCACTCAACCACTTAGCCACAATGGCTTCCCTGAGTTTTTTTTTTCCATTTGTTTTGCTTGTTGTTTGTTTTTGTTTATTCAGGAGGTACCTGGAACTGAACCCCGGACCTCTCATGTGGGGAAGTGGGCACTCAACCACTTGAGCCACATCTGCTTTCTCTCTCTTTTTTTTAAAAATAATGACCATTTTATAAAGTGTGAAATTATTTCTCACTGTAGTTTTATCTGCATTTCCCTAATCACTACTGATGTTGCACACCTTTTCATGTGCATTTTGTCCATTTGCATTTTCTCTTTGGAAAAATGTCTATTTAGGTCTTTTGCCCTTTTTTGTTTGTTTGTTTAGGTTGTTTGTCTTTTTATCATTGAGTTGCATGGTCTCTTTATATAACAGGGAAATCAAACCCTTATCAGAGATATGGTTTCCAAATATTTTCCCACTGAGTAGATTGCCTTTTCATCTTCTTGACAAAGTCATTTGAAGCACCAAAGTGTTTAAATTTGAGGTGGTCCCATTTATCTATTTTTTCTTTCATTGCTTGTGCTTTGGGTGTAAGGATTAAGAAACCACCACTTACTACAAGATATCTTGAAGATGTTTCCCTACATTTTTTTTCTAGGAGTGTTATGGTTATATCTTTTATTTTGAGGTCTTTGATCCTTTTTCAGTTAATTTCTGTACAAGGTATGATATAGGGATCCTATTTTTCTTCTTTTAGACTATGTATATCCAGTTCTCTCAGCACCATTTGTTGAATAGACTGTTCTGACTCGGCTGGGTGGGTTTGACAGCCTTGTCAAAAATCACTTGGCTATAGATGTGAGGGTCTATTTCTTAACTCAGCTCAATTCCATTGGTCAATATGTCTATCTTTATGTCAGTACTATGTTTTTACCACTGTAGGAAAGTAATACACTTTAAAGTCAGGAGGCAAGAGTCCTCCAACTTTGTTCTTATTTTTTTGAGGTATTTTTGGCTAATTGGGATATCTTACCCTTCCAAATAAGTTTGATAATTGGTTTTTCCATTTTTGCAAAAAAACAACAAAACAAAACAGGCTATTGGAAGTTTTATTGGGATTACATTGAATCTGTAAATCACTTTGGGCAGAATTGACATCTTAATGATATTTAGTCTTCTAATCCATGAACATGGAATGTCCTTCCATTTATTTAGGTCTCCTTTGGTTTCTTTTAGCAATGTTTTGTAGTTTTCTGAATACAGGTCCTTTGTGTCCTTGGTTAAGCTTATTCCTAAATACTCGATTAAAAGACTAGTTTTTTTGTCTGTTTTTTATGAGATACCAGGAATTGAACCTGGGACCTCATACATGTGAGGCAGGCTCTCAATCATTGAGCTACACCTGCTCCCAAAAGACTAGTTTTCATATATGGATGTATTTAAAAGAGTTAGAGAAGTCAAGAACAAAATAACTTAGCACAGCCTGTATCTATCACTGGATTACTATTAGTCAAACCTTCAACTGGAAAATAATTCCTGCCTGGATGACAAGCCCATATTTTTCCATGGTCTCTCCATGCCTTCAGGTGCTCTCTGCATAACCAAAACATTATTGCTGAAATTATTTTCATTTCTTTGCTTTATGAAAGAAATACATATGTATTCTTTCATTCATTGTTACATATGTATTTCTCCTTATAAGATTTAATGTTAAAATATAGTGATTCCTTGTGATTTACTCTAAGTTAATTTAATGGTAACTGACTGTTCTAGTCAGGGTTCTCTCGGGAAATGGAATCAACACGAGATATCTCTTAAAAATATAAGATTTTATAAGAGTCTCCCACGTGACCGTGGGGATACACAAGTCCAGGTTCCGCCGGCAGGGTGCAAGTCAGGGGCTCCGATGAAAGACTGATGAAGGGTCCTCGATGAGTTCCTGGGAGAAGTTCGCTGTCAAACGACGAGCTGGGAAATTCTCTCTGAATGTTGAAATCAGTTCCCTTTTATGGCAGTCAACTGAATGGATAAAAGCGTCATCCATTCTTGATCCAATCTCGCTGATTGATGCAGATGCAATCAGACATCCATGCAGTAAACTCAATAAGCCCAGTGCTTGCTGGACCCAACAACTGGGCACAATTACCTGGCCGAGTTGACACATTAGCCTAACTATCACACTGACATATTTATAATAGACTATCCAAGTGTTAGGAGATTGAGTACTGTCCCCATCAAAAGGTATGTTCATGTGAATATTCTTGCTGTACTGATTTTGTGATAATCAGGGTAGGCTAAACATTCGCTATATTAGAAACCATGCATGTGTCCCCAGACCTAGTTTTTCTACTTAGATCTGGTTTTTAGAATGCTGGTGATAAACTAAGCCTGATTTATTATATGACCATCTTGTATGGGAAATGACTGTAAATCTAGGTATCTTTGGTCGACCTTAAAAGATATAGCAGGGGAACGGATGTGGCTCAAATGGTTGGCCATCTGTCTCCCATATGGAGGGACCTGGGTTCGATCCTCAGGACCTCCCGGTAAAAATTAAAATAAGAAAAATATAGAAGGCCCCGCGGGCAGCCAGGCCCGTGTGCAGATGAGCCCCTCACGCCCTGTGCATGGGTGTGCCCCCAGGCCCCATGAGCGGATGAGCCCCTCAGGCCCTGTAAGCGGGTGCACTATCAGGTCCCGTGAGCCATGCAGCAAGAAGATGATGTAACAGGAGAGTGACACAAGGGCAAGCCAAGATGAGATGCGCCAAAAAACCAGGAACTGAGGTGGTGCAGGTGGTAGGATGCCTCTCTCCCACATCAGTGTTTTCGAGGCTCAAATCCCAGTGAAGACAGGAGGAGATGGATGAGAAGAGAGGGCAGGAATTGGACACAGATAGTTGCCCAGCAAATGGACACAGAAACAGCAAAAACAGGGACAGGCAGCAGTAAAAGTGGATAAAAGTAAATAAATAAATCCTTAAAAAAAGTATAGGGGAGTAAGGTATGGACTATAGTTAGTAGTAATACTTTGATGACGTTCTTTCATAATTTGTTAGCAAATGTTTCACAACACTGCAAAGTATTTGTGGTGGGGTGATGTGTGGGAGTCCTGTATGATGTTATGCATGTTTGTTGTATAATTTCACAATGTTTACTGAACACTTATTATTTATGCATGTTCGTGTATGAATGATATACTTCAATAAATTGTTAAAAAAAAAAAGTATGTTCAAGTCCCAAGCCCTGGTCTGAGTGAACCTATTTGTAAATAGGACCTTTGAAGATGTTATTAGTTAAGGTGTGCCTAAACTGAATGAGGGTGGGCCTTAATCCAATATGGTTGAAAACCTTATAAACAAAAGTAATTGAAAATAGAGAGAGAAGCTACAGGGCGCAAGTAGAAGCTGGAAGTCAACAGAACACAGAAGAAAAAGGAGAAAAGTGCCACCATGTGCATTCCCATGTGATGGAAAAACCAAGGAACCCCAAAGTTTACGGGCCAACCAGAAGAAACTGACCCCAAGAAGAACCTATAAATTCCTATTGTTTAGCCAATCCATTGCCTCATATTTGGTTTAGCAGCCAAGAAACTAAAACACCAAGCTTGAAGAATCCCTTTCCATTTATTCATTTGAGTTCCTTAGTAACATTTAAAGGTTTCTTAATTTTATGCATTTTCTGTTGATTATTTCTAGACATGTAATATTTTTATCTCTCTTTTCTAATATGTTGCTTACATGTATGAAAGTACTTAATATATAACAATTTTGCATCTACCACTTTTGATATATCTTATCTGTAATAATGATAATTTTACCTTATTCTTTCCAACTATAGCAATCATTTTTTTTTCTTTTTTCATTGTACTTGTTATTTCTATTTAGTGCTGTTCAAAAGCACTCTTGAGCTAAAGCTTCATAATAAGTTTGTTAGGTCATTTTGAAAATTATTGTAAAAGAGGTATTTTTAGAAAGCTTTGAACTACTGGTGAACAGAATGAATGAAGGTATACCTACCTCTGAGGGGAATGGCTTGTGAGAAGGTTCTGAATCTATTGCCTTCAATGGAGCAGATAACTCTGATGCTGGCACGAAGTATTCCATGAAATGAATTGTTAACTTCATTTGATTGGTGAAGTAACCAAAGCAGAAGTAGCATCAGCCTTTTCATTTTTTCCCCTTGTTTTATCAAACACTATTCAGTTAGCTAACTTTCTCATAACCAGATTCTAGTGCTGATTGAGGTACCTAAGCTATTCCAACTATCACCTCTCACTACTCTAAGGTTTTTGTTTTGTCAATAAAGCCTAAATGTGGTCATCTAAAATGTGTTATCAGTTAGAGTTAGGATCTACTGCCCACTTGTTTCCACAGGTCGCTCATGTTAGTTCTGAAATGATAGCTCTCCTCACCTCATATACCTCATTCTCAGTACCGGTGCTCTGCTCTTAGAGGTGCCCTTCCTTGGAGGAGGAGTGCTGCCCTAGAGCCCTAGTCCAATGTATTGTGATGGGCCACTTTAAGGACAAAATTTGCAGATGATCATCTAACTCACTAATTTCCAAACTTGACTACATACTACAATTATCTGAGTGCATTAAACAGCCATGCCCCATATGGGTTTCAACCCTTTATGTCTGATTTAATTAGTCTGAGGTGGGAGCCCACATCTAAAGCTACTGTATCATCAGTTTGAGAACCATTGATCTTAATTTGACTCTATAATACCTCTTTACATTTTTGGATGACATTCTGCCTGGACAACTATGGGTGACCATAACCCAGATTAGCTTGGGTTAATCAATTCTTTTGGCCATTGTTCTCTGTTTTGTCCACTGAGTAGATGCTCCGTTGTCACTCTGGCCTACATATCAGCTTAAGTAAACTGGTGTCTCTCTCTTCACCACACCTGGTCTCTAAGTAGTAAACATAAGTCATGTTTTAGTCATGCACATGGATAATTAGTGACAAAGCCAGGACCAGAAACCAGGTGCACTGATTTCTAGACATCTGTTCTTTACATTATGACTGAATGCCTTTAACTTAGCACATTATTTACTTTGCTATGTTCTAGATTCTCCTTCTTTCCTCACATTTGGGTCTAGTCCATTCAATAAACATAGATTGGTGGTTATTTATTTTTTACACATTTTCTCCCTTTGTACACATATCTCATTTTAGACAATGCTGAAAAGATCATGATATATTATTCCATGTAGTAACTAGCAGCTGGAGTCAATTAAAGTAAGTCTAACTGATATACCACATGGTACAGAAGCTGGATGAAGATTTTATTGAAGCTAGACATTGGTAATACAATATTCAATGTATAAAAACTCTTCATCACATTTCATTCCACATGTCTTTTAGACATATGTGCTATGAGAAGGGATGATCAGGGGATGAATCATTATGATGTCTTTATTCTTTTCAAAGAAATAACTTTTTCTTTCATCTAGGCCCCTCACAATTATACTTTAAAATAAATGACAAAATAATTTTTTTTTCACATTCCAAGACAGAAAAGATCTTGAAACAAAATAGAAATGTGATTTAAAATGTGCAATAAGCTTTGCTTCCTGATATTTTTCATAAGAAGTCATAGCTTTCTCATTTCTTCTAACTTTCTCTTAAACCATCAAGGAAGAAGCAAGGGAACTTTTATTTTAAAAAATGAGGTTGATAATCAGGATTTCTTATTTTAATCATAATGCCCTTAGCTAGGAAGAAATGCTAATGAGTTCAAATACAGGAGCTAAAATGTCATTCCTAAAGATAGGGTTCTCTTATCTTATACCCAATGCATAAGCAATGAAAGAAAAAATAGATAAATGGGCCTCCTCAAAATTAACACTTTTGCACCTCAAAGGACTTTGTGAAGAAGTTAAAAAGGCAGTCTACTCAATGGGAGAAAATATTTAGAAATCACATATCTGACAAAGGGTTTAATTTCCATGATATATAAAGAGATCCTACAACTCAACAATAAAAAGATAAACAAACTGATTGAAAAAATGAGCAAAAGGCCTGAATAGACATTTTTTTAAAGAAGAAATAAAAATGGTGAAAAAAAACATGAAAAAATGTTCAATAACACTAGGCTATTAGGGAAATGCAAATCAAATCTACCATGAGATATTTCACACCCACTAGATGGCCACTATTGAAAACACAGAAAACTAAAGTTAGAGAAGATGTGGAGAGATGGGAATGCTTATTTACTGTTGGTGGGAACATAGAATGGTGCAGCTGCTGTGGAAATCTGTTTGGTGGTTTCGAAGGAAGTTAAATTTAGATCTGCCATGTGACCT